>JAQGCH010000403.1:0-24132 GCA_034699485.1 Nanhermannia elegantula | reverse complement strand
TAAGATTGCGGTTGATGACTATTTAATTTTCACTTGGCTTTTCAGTTTTCATAAATTGATTAAATTAAGGCTAATTATTAGAATGAAACTTGTTTTGCATACTCGAAGAATAAGTTATATATCTTTGAGATCCAGAATTAATGAGAAACGGAAACAGTAGACAACATAATACTTATTATTTTCACGAAGTTGTTATCAAATATTGATATATTCAATAAAAAAAAGTTCAAAACAATACGGAATAATAAAACTCAAAGCTAACTAAATTTGAGGCAAGACTTTTCTTGTTTACCTCATTATTTGTTAAGTGAAGTTATGTTCACATGAAAAAAACATTACTAAACAAACTTAAGTGTTTTGAAAGCAAAGTAAAAACATTCTCACAGAAAAAACAATAAGACGAAAATAATTTTTTTAAATATAAAAAGTTTTTACGCCACACTTGAATTTTTATTAGAGATATCGCTTTATTGGTCAATGAAGTTATTGTTTGGATTGAGAACTGGGATATTTGTGTGAATTTTTTTGATAAAAATAGACACCAAAAAGATATCACCTGAATATTTCCTGCGGAAATATAAAGTTATATTAAACTATTTTCAACTGGGATATGAAAAAATGAGACAAATTTATTGTAGCGTAAACTATTTGAATGCAAAATTATTTAAATTTAATCCAACAAAATAACACTAAATTAAGAGAAAGTCCTGAGAGAATTTACATCAAAAGAATAGTTCGTTACTCTCTTTTAACTTAAAAAATGTGAGAAAAAACACAAATCTCGCATATTTAATGGGGAAACAAGATTTGTGGTTAAATATAGAAGATATTCATCATTATATCAAATCTATTTACCGGAAATCTTGTTACACAACAAGAAATAATACTATACAAAGCACTTTTTCCGAAATATTGAATTCAATGAATTAGTAGAAAAGCCAAAAGTCTAATAGTAATAATAAATGAAACGGTTGAACAACTTTTTGTTAGAAATGGATTTAGTTTAAAAAGTGAAAATGATATCTATAGATATTTATTCAACAATCATTCCTATTGTTGAGAGTGCGGTGGAATTTTTTAATAGAGAAAATGATAGGAATTATACAATTTTTTAAAGCTAGTGATAGTTTTTATGGTTTACTGCATAAGTAAATATAAAGTTTGGTTTCAATTGTGAAGAAACAATTTAAAAAACCTCCACTTCAGGAGCATTATGTTATAAATATTTTATGATTAACAAAGTACTCATGTTTTGCTATAGAGTCACATTATTTGCTCTGATTTTTTATTGGCTTCAATTCATTTTAAAATATAGATTAATGTTATTCATAACTTACCAGAAACTGAAACTTTCGCTTTTCCGCCGCTACTGTTTTGAGGATATTTCCTATTTTAATGAGGAAAAAGTGATGAAAATCTTAGATTATGTTTTAAATTCCTTAGCTTCAGGAATTGGTATCAACTCCTTATTAAAAAAAAACTTTTACTTTTTTTTTATTAATCTATAACATTATATTTTACAAAAAAATACACTAAAATAAAGAGTAAGGATTAGGAATCACCGGAATCAGGAATTGATAACTATCTAGTTTGAGTTGAATTTTAATTTAAAATAAAATTTAGTTCAAATAAAGAGGATCCGTATTGTTCTACTTCTAGTTGAGTTTTACGCTCAAATCAAATTCAAATTACCAGGAATTTGATAATAATCTATAATTTAATTTAAAAATCTGAGCTATCAATGCATGAATTCAGGTCTTGATATGTAATTACAAAGCAATAAATTTTTTATAAGAAATAGTTTAATAACATGTCATACATCTTAAGATCATCTCTAGGTTGCCTCTCGGCAGCTCTTCTGCGCTGTAATTCACTCATATATGCGATCATTCGTTCATTAGAAGTGAGCAAAGATTTTGCCGCTTCTAAAGTTTGATTTGAATGTTTGCAGGCGGCCAACAATTTGGTGGTTCCCTCACGCATCTTGATCTCCAGGTCTATCTTCTGTTCGAGATCGTACTCCTGTTTTAATTAAATAACAAAAACAATTAGAAACAAAATAAAAAATCTCGTTTTGCATGCAATTTGTTTGCATATCATATTTTCAGGCAATCATTTGAATCAAATTTCTCTTTTAGTTTTCTTTTAGATAATTATTATGTTTAAGCTTCAAAGACAATGAACTCTTTTAATGAGCTCTCTCTTATATCTGTATCTGTAGACTACCTGTAATAATAAACTAAAAGCTTGATTCGAATCAAGTAATGCATTGAAGGTTATAATTATAATTATTTTTTTCAACTCCAGAAGTCTATGGAACTAATGTTTTCATTGAGACTACAAAACAGGCTCACATTCATAATTAATTATTCAGTATTTTAATCGATTGCACAAAAAGGCCGACAAATAGATCAAAAATATTTTTTTCAGTGCCAAAAAAATATAACAACAGCCAAATATCTTCATAATTTGAATTTCCTATTATACTTCACTAATTACACGATATTTGACTTTCAACTGATTTTCATGACAACAAAAGTGCCGAAGAATTAATGTTTAATTTTATTTGCAAAACAAAAATATTTATATTATCCGCTGTTTTGATGTAATTATTTTTAAATTATGAAAACAATATTCAGCCAAAAAGCAGTTGCCTTAAAACATGAGATAATCAAATTATAACTAATTTATTCAAACAGGAAAAATATTAAACCAAATAATATATTTAGTCGAATAAATTGCAATGATTTATACGTAACAAATATTTATTAAGTAATCTACGATTCAGAAGTCAAGGAAATTCGCTATTTCTTTAAAAAGAAGCCATTACTAGGTTTTGGTCTGTGTTACAAAAATTCGGTAAACATTTACAAAGCCATTAGAGTCTGAAATATATATTTAGTCCTTTAATAAAGCTTAAAATTTATTATAGCGCTAGACTATTGAGGTCAGCCTTATGTGCGTTTACACATCTTTAAGCCAATGTGTGAAAGTGGAAGCAATAAGATGTGTACAAACTTTTTTTGAGAACAAATAACTAAAGCTTCTATACCTAAAAATAATTTTAGATGAAGAACAAGATCGTAGACTAAGGAAAATATCATGGCTTCAACTCATGCTTTGATTATTAAATGAATCATAAATTAGAAGAAGAAAACAAAAATCAGAAAATCCGTGTTTAGCATAAACACAAACATAATATAGGATAATAAAGCTATTGAATTGAGAATTGAATAAGTTTTAGGTCTTTTCAAGTTTTCAATTCATCTAAAATGAAATAAAGATAATTAAAGATTTGTTGCATAAAATTAGTTCATTTCAAAGTTTAAAGTCTGAGACATTGTGTTATCATTGAGTGAAATAGAAGTTAATGTCAGCTAACTTTCTATTTAAATGAATAGCGTAACTAACTTTTAAACGATAGTTGGGGTTAACAAACCATTAAAGTATACAGTAATGCATAAGAATTAAAAACTTCTTACCATTTAAAAAGACAGAATTTTGTATAATAAAAACAAAAAATATGACACAATAAATAATAAACAACAAAACAGGATCACATCATAATAAAAGATTATTATAAATATTAGTCAATATTTACTACAAAAAGAGTTGACAAATCACTGATAATTTCTGATTAAACTAATGCTCAGGTTCCTGACAAACCTTTATTTCTTTCCAGAAATATCTATTTGTAAATACTTCTCAACATTTTTCTGCTTCATTTGTTATCTGATTCCATATTTAGGATTATTGCGAATCAAACTCTTATAAATGTAAGACTACTTCACATTTCAATTCACATACCCATTAATTTTTACTAGACTTAGAAATTACTGAATCTTTTAGGGTTCAGAGACGCGAACTGTTAATTATATTAACGATCTTTAAAGGATTTTGATATCGATCGAAAAACCGGATTTTAGATTAAAGAATGTAATAGAAAATATCGAATATTCTATTGGATATAATATTCCAAATGCTTAAATAGTTTATTCTTTATATAAAAATTCTTTATATAGTTAAGGTTCAAAATTGTTGAATTGTTATATTGAATATTACAAAAATATATATAAATTGATTGAAAACTAGTTTATATAATGCCTACAAGTCGTCAGAACAATAAGTTTCAAGTTTATTGAGGGTGTTTTCAACAAACTTGTGGTTTTGAACTTTAAACAATGTTTTGAATTAATTTTAGACTATGTCTCAAATCTAAATTATCATAACATGAGACCCCATCAAGAAATGAAAAATTAAAACCCGTTTCTTTCCATATAAAGCTACTGCTCATGTATAGTATTGTTCTTGCTAGACAACAAAATATAAAATAATATGCTGAATATGAGTTAGTAGTCTGAAGAATAAGGCAGCAAAAAATCATATGATAAGTGCTTCTAATTGAGTAAATCCTCAGTCAAGAGATGAAGTAATAAACACTTAAGTATACCTGATCTCAAGCATTGCGCATTGAACAGGTATTTATTACTATAAATACAAGTCTGTTTGATATATCATTTACTCACGTTTAATGAATTCCTGAACAACACTATCATTATGTAATTGCTATTAATAAGCTTCTTTAAAGACAAAAAAATGCCAAACCTACACAGTCTTATGTCTTTAAATGCCCATAAATGAACATTTGTCACGATATCTTGAATTAAAAGCATTTTTTGGTTAATCCTATTTTATATAAATCATACTCTAGTGTCATAAACTTATACCATAGATATTAAGTTCTTGAGTTGAAGTATTTATATAACTTAATTGCATTAAATATCCGTTCTATTTTTGCTTACGAGCACAATATCATTTGGAAACCAAACGTTTGGATACTTAAAGAATTGGTATATTTAGCGGTTGATTAGGCATTGTATTTATCAAATTGTGTTAAACAAATTCTAACCCAAAATACTGGGTTAGCATAATATAAACAACACATTAATCTTAACAACGATTAAAATTTGCAGAAAATATGATTTATGCTTATATTATAATAGATATCACTGTGCTTTTGAGCTTTATTTTTAAGGGAAATGAAAAATACATGAAAATAACATTAATCTAAAACTTTATTACTTTAAACAAATGGCAGAGAATCGATAGTTAGTTTCTAAATGAGATCTCGCGATATTCAAAAATTAACAGCAGAGTTATTTATGTAATAAAATTGAGCTAAAACTGGATTTGCATCTTACGAGACTGTTATCTCCTACGCATGAATTATATATATAATAAGAGACTGTGTTAAGAGTTCATCCTTTGCACGGATGTGATATACGATACTTGCGATCAACTGTAACGTTTACAGAGAAATATACTGAAGATGGGACTCAAATGCAGGCGAAAAATTGGTTTTCTGCGGCCGACCGATAAGAGCTTCCGGTCGTAAGGGTCAAAATAATGCACTGCTGCACGTGTTGACCATAATGTTTGGATTTGGTTCAATATAAAAGAGAGTCATAGACGAAGACCCCTCACAGAGACATCAGTTTTTGGGTGGGATATAATTTACGAGTAAAAAACAGAAATGATTTAAAGCCTGATAATTAGGTTCTGAGGAGAAATCGCTTTAAACAACTCTTGACAATAACTTGTTTACAACAAGACAATCGTTTTTTAGAAAAATATAAGTTTAAAAATATGTTGCCTTAAAGAATAAGGAAAAATATCTTAAGAATAGAAATATAATGCTTTATTTTATGACAATTAAATAGATCGTTCAGTCCAAACATAAAAGGCATTGTTTTGAAAAAATCGATGATTAGGTTCATGAATAGTTACTATTATTTCTTTTTGTTAGAATTGTTATCTATTAAAATTGATAGTTTTGTTATTTGTTAAGATTAGTTTTAAAGAGTTTAGTATTCATTAAATATGAAATAGTATTTATGAATAGTGACTAGAAATATGTTGAATGGAATTTAAATTGGCATAACGGGCATAACGGGCAGAACAAGGACGCGATAATTCTAAAAAAGTTAGGTATTATCCCAAGTTTTAATGATTACAACAGATTCAAAAATATCGCGATTTGACCTTAAAGTTCCAGTGAATGCTTACTATAAATAATTTTTGTTTCAGAACAAAGCATCAGTTACTGAATAAAACTCTAATAAATAAGATGAGAAATCTATAAAACTCTCATCAGATTCATTATAATTTTAAATTAATTTCTATTTACGAAATATTACGTCAAACAATATAGAATTGAAAGTAATTTTATTCATGAGGAAGGGTTTGGAATAACTCTCCATTTAACATGAGTTTCATAATCATTAACTTTTTTGAGTTAATATTGTTCGGAATTTTAATACATAACGAGTTTAATTTAAAATTAGTATTTGAATAAAGTGGTAAAACATTAAACAGCTGTCATTATTAAACAATGATTATTATTTGCATTCCGAACAATTTGCAAGCGTAACAATTTGCTGAAATGCTAATTAAGCGTTTCCTCATTTACTTTTCATAAAGTATTGCAAATTTTCACGATTTTGTGAATTAAGAAGATCTTTGCAGAACAAGTTCTTAAAGGCTTGAATGTATGTAACATTGACTTTCACACTTCAATTACCAATAGTAATAACAGTATTTTCTTAATCGTAATTATCATTTGTGGAGTTATGCAGCGATTAAAATCATTATTTTTTATAAATATTATAATTATCTAATGCCCAAAAGGAGTCCGACCTTAACGGCCATAAAGTTATTTGTAAAACAAATAGTTGGCCTTTAATTTCAATTAAAATTTTTAGTTTTATTTTAAAACCTGTATGATTAACAGCGTATAAGTTGTGGACTTTTAGGTGGAAAGTGGGGTTTTAATGCGGTTCTTAAGATAGAATTTTCATTTTTTAAATGAATTGAGTTTCAATATACTCACGAACACACTGTGATTGGGAGTGTTTTATTTGAAGGCAACTCAAAATTAAAATCAATTTATTCTGATTTATGAATTGCTAATTAAACTAATTTATCAAATGTCTAGAATTCGTGATCATCTTCTCATATAATTAAAGGTTTGAATAGAAATTTTTGTTTGGATGGATAGACTCGAGAGATTCGGCTTTTAGATCATGGATCTAATTATATCAGAAATTGAGTTTCACGGGTGTGGGAGATATTAATTCGTTCAAACATTTCATGCGTCAATTTCAAGATATTGATAGCTTTTCAAAAATAAATTATGCAAAAAAATATCGAGTTTATCATTTTTATTCTGAGTCATTCAAAAACTTTAAACAGTATTAAAATCATAACTTTAGCCTAAATTTTATTTAACTCTTCACTGATCGTGTGCTCAATAGACAGAATTCCCTTTTCAAACAAATTGGTTTAACGCCTCCTTCACTCTATTTATAATTTCTATTAAGAAACTGAAATGGGTTTGCTTTTGAACCTTTATTTTGTTTACTAATTGCACTATATTTTATCAGACATTGGGTTCGAACTCAAATGTATTCATAAGTAGATCAAAACCTGACAAAATTTATTTATGAAGAGATCAAATCTGACAAAATTTATGAAAAGAATTTAGCGGAAGAAAAATATTCATCAGTGAAAAATATTTGTATTACTTTACAATATCTCCTATTCGTATCACGAATGAAACGTTTGCTCAAGTATTTCGTGTTCATCACTTGCCATTAGGCCTCACACAACATCACAAACGTAACCAACAAATGTTTTTTTAATTACACCTAACTTTTTATGATCGTTTATAGCCATACAATTCCTGAAAGTTGGCCAAAGATATTATTTTTTTACATTACATAATTATTGTTTTCCTTTTAAACTTTGCTGAAAAAAATAAACTGAGTTAAGGCAATATATATCAAGCGTAGATTTAAAACAAAATTTGAAGTTCTAACTCGAAAAAATTAGGTTATTATGAAACTAACTAACGATCAATTTTGTGATGAGGCTCCAATTCTATGACAAAGTGAATGGTTTTAATGTCATACTAAAAATGGGCTCAATCTGATAGAGACTCCTGAGAAATATGTATATTCTATCGTTTCATTGCTGACAAGTGAGTATTCAACAAGAAAAATAGGTATTCATTAGTATAGGGACGATATGATCAAGATTTAAATCAAAGACCTTTTCAGAAGTCATTAAGAATATTCTACAATGTCTTTTAACATTATTGACCATCATATGGACATTTATTATGTGAAGAATAATAATAAAATATCGCAATATTTATGAAGACTATAAAACCAGATAATATCTAATATAAAGAAAGTTTTGTTTGAAGAATAAACATATAATAATAGTTAATCAAACGATGACTTTACTTATTGTTAATGACTTTAATGCCTATCAGTATAAGTTTTTTTAAATGAGAAAAATATATACAAAGTCTCATCAGAGCAGAAATAATTGTCAAAAACTTAATTCCGATATTGTATTTACAGTGCATTTCAAAAAGCATAAAACGCTTTTTTTGATTAGAATTTTCATTAAACAACAGAAATATTGAGCCAAGTATTATACTTCTCAGGAATTTCTTAAAAATTATGATTAAGCGAACCGTTACTAATATGTATTATTCTTAAGTGAGATTCGTATAACATTTTATGTTCTGAATTTTGGAATTTAATTAAAGAAAATTTAATTAACAATCAAAGTGTGTATCAAATTAAAAAAAAGCCGTCTTTTGTCTTACTCTGAAAATTGGGAAACTCAAGAAAATCCTAATATCACACTGGACTGGTTTTGATGTAAAAAATTGGCTCAAAAAACTAAATTATGTCAAAAAATACAGGAATTGTTATATTCTATACTGACTAACAAATAGCAGAAACTTTAGGCATTTGATATAATAACATAATATAATCTAAAAATAAAACCTAATAATAATATAAATTTTATTACACTCTAATTTTTTCTGCATTACATTGGATACCAATACTAAAGGAAAGTTAATTAAAATTTCAAAATCAAACCATCATAAAGTACATTATGATTCAGTCATAATAAACACAATAAAAGCCTGAGTTCATAAAACTTTTCTTTAGATCAAAGATTAGCCATTTTTTAACAACACTACAAAAATTATAAAGACCATGAAGACCTTGAAGAACTCATCTCCATCTGTAACCAATTCGTTTACTTGTCTGAAAAAATGAATGTTTTTTAGACTGAATAGACTTCAAAAATAAAGCATTTACTCATATAAAGTGTGGTCCGGCAAAGATTTGGCAAAAAAATTAATATCAGTCACTGGTATAACAACTATAAACAGTGTTCATCACGTCCTTTAAGTTCAAATCTAAAGCTTATAAAAGTGTGAAAATTGATAGCTTTCCACTTGACTTAAATATGGACTTTTCAGTTAATTTATAAATCTTATGACAGAGAGAATATGTCACATAATTTTTGTTAAGAAGTGCTTAAACTTTTTAAAAAAATAATTGTGTGCCCAAAAAATAATTTATGGCTATATCTCAAGTCAAGGTCAGACTTCAAACAGAGTTCTGGACATCAATTCCCAAAAGAATTTAATCTAAGTTGAGGCGCAAAATAAAAAACTAATTGAAAAATTAAATTGGTTTATAAATTAAATTGGTTTATAAGTTAAATAATATAATCAAAAATTTAGGGAACTGTTTCTTGATTAAGCATTAATTAAGTTAATAAATCAAATAGAAGTCATTTTCAAAGAAAAATGAATGAACTTCTAGTTTTAGTAAATACTTGAGATATATGTTAATAGAGGCTGATTACCATTTAATGATAACATTCTGATTATTTATGTTTTAATTTCAATAATTTAACTTCAATTAATCAAGCAGTCAATAAATTTAAAGCCTTAACTTCTAAATGAATGATTAATTAAAGGCGAAAAATAAAACCTTTACTTTAAATTATCAAAAACTGATCAAAAAGTTTTTAAACGCTTAAACTCGAAACACATGATTCCCGAATTTATTTCATAGATAAGCTGTGTTAACAACAAAAAGTGTTTTTTTAAAAAAAAACATCAAATAAATATCAGCCCTTTTTGGTAAACTATTAAAGAAAAGTTAGTTAAAATGAAGTACAAGTACAATACTATCAACTCATTGATCTAAAAAAGGTTTGCTCTAAAATACTACTTCGTGATGATCATAAACTAAAAACAACGCTTAAAAGTAGTATCACTTCTCAAAGGAGCGAAACGTTTGCTTCTAATAAACTTTTTTTAAGAAATGAATTATTTTAATAATCGCTTTTGAGTGTAAAAAATTGTTGGATTCACGACATAAACCTTAAAGGTTGTATTCAATAATACACACGCATATAAAGGTCAAGACTTGTATTAAAAAGTGTACAAAAAAGTTTATTTTTGTTTGCTTTGAATAAAGAAAATGCTATGATATGCAAAACTTTTGGCATATTTTGAATAATATATTATGATCTCTTCCTTTTTAATTTAGGAATAATTATAGTCCTGAAAACTTTTTTCGTGCTATCAAACTATTGATGAATATTCAAAATTACTATTTAGTATATAATAAGGGATGAAAACCCTTATCAATAAAAAAAAACTTCAAATTTATTTTAATCAATAATTCACTTTATTTTTATTTTAAAACTTGAAATTCAAGAAATGATGAATAATATTTGAATTTAAGAATCAATTTCTAAAATTAAATATTTTTCCATTTATAATATTTATATTATTCCTATTTAATGCTCAGTTTGTTTTCCTATTCTTTATAAAAATAAAATGTATTGAAATTTTTATAAAAATAAAAAATCAATGCTATTTAGCTTTGCATCGATTTTTGGCTTTGAAAGATTGGGTGCAATTTTTTAACAAAATAAAAAAATAATTTCTTTATTAAAATAGAAGTTCAACGCATCAAAAGAAAATTCAAATGTTGAAAAAAATGCATTAAAATGTTTGAAAAGCTCAATGAATAGAAAATAGGCGTCTATTTTATTTAACATACGCTAAATTCAGGATAAAAAGTTGGTATCATTTCTATGAACATTTGGCTAATGATTGAAAAATAATGTAATGGTTTATCATATAAAGAAAAATACATAACCATTAATACATATCTTTAGTGCCATTTTTTGTTTGGGTTTTTTTCTACAGCAGAGAACGTTATAATAAAAGTAACAATTAAGGGATACGGGGGATAGGGAGAGGTCAGTAATAAGAGGCGAAAGTAAGGAGATTTCATGCCATTAAAACAGACTGCTATACAAAAAAAAATTTTAAGTGCTCTCAAGTCAATGAGTATGAGATCATTCTTTTAGTTTAATTTTAGACAAACACGTAATGGAAAATGAAATTTAAAAATTATATGGCATTTAATATAAAGAATAATCTATTAAACTCGTAATACTAAACCATTTAACTCACTCATTAGTTTGGATAACATTTCAATTGTTAGCATTCACTAAACAGCTAAACAATGAATTTTATTAAAAACATTTGAATAAAAATAAGTTTCAAATGATAATTAATTTACTCGTTTCAAAATATAAGTTAATTATTGTGTTCCGAGTTTATAAAAGTTGGAAATTAGATAATAAACTGATAATTTGACTAAACTTTTTAAAAAAAGTAGTGTATTATGAACTCATGAAATTAAATTTTAAAGTCATGTCCATTATTCACTCACTCATTAATGTAAAAAATAAGTTAATTATTTAGTTCAGAGTTTTTAATTTAGAATTGAAACAAAAAAATTAAATTGTTTTAAATGACGAAAATTAATGGATCAAAATCAAAAAAATTAAGATAACACAGATTCATAAACTTACTCTTAAACTTCTTGCAATTTGTCTTATGAAATAAATATCTAAATCTTGAATTACATTACAATTTGATGATAATTTAGCTGAAGATGCGTAACAATGAGATCTATTCAACGAAGTCGTTAATCGAAGCAATGATTTGGATTTTGAGCTCCTATTATGAGTTGCTTTTACATTATTTGCACCCATTTTTAGCGCAATTTAATTAATATCGAAGCAAAGTCTCAATTAATATAATCATTGACTATAATAAAACGTAATTCACAAACATTGGTTATCTATTGCTCATCCAAATCAAAAATAAACACATTTATAACAACTGTAAAACAAAAAGTTTTATTGGCAAAAGTCCTACAAGTTGTTAAACTTCAAGCGCAACTCAACTTCAACTACGGTTTGTCAGTATAGCGATTTTAGAGAACCCAAAACAAGTCTCTCACTCACAGATGCAAATGCTAGAGAAGTACTCTCTAACTTGTTGTATCTCTCTTTCTAGTTTGTGAAGAGGACGACCCACACATTCGCGATCCTCAACACTGGCAATAGAAGCGACTCCAACCTGAAATCTCTGCAATCCTTGGAGTCACTGTTTTTCTCAAAATCTATTCCCTTTGACTTTTTTGATACTTTAGTTCCAAAGAAATAGAGGGGTTGACTAACTTGAGAACTTGGATCTAACCGTTAAATCCTTTGTTTTGATACAGTTAAAGTTAAATATTGAAAATTCTCATCGTTATGATTCATACTATTTTCCAAATAAACCCCAGTTTCAGCTTAAGAAATATGAGCTAAACTGTACGCAATGTTTATTGGACTTCAATCAAAAAAATCTATGATACTGAAGCTTTAGTATAATGTGCATTATTAAAGAGTTTAATTATTAAATGAGTTATAGATTATAAATTATTATATTAGAAAAATAATGCACTTTTCTAAATAAATAATCTCAAGAGATTTTACTGCAAGTGAACCAGAGGCGCATTTTTATGATGCACTTCTCATTATCAATACCTGTGACTCAATCTCCTATAGAAATAAGGAATCCTTATCGAGGGGATTAAATGTTGGGTCTTAAACCTTCATAACCAGTATGCTTTCATTCAGAGGGGTTCACACGGTGTGCATAATGGTTTGTAAAATGCAGTATACAATAGAAAGTATTGCGTAACATATTGTAGAGATCGTAAAAATAAAATACAGTTACCTATAATAAAATAATAGGCATTCCATCAATTTTCCCGTGTATTCAGTGCATATGTGATGTATTTTTGCTGAATATTTGATCAGGAATTCAGTTCATGCAAATTGTAGTCATATTTCGGAAAAATTAATAACTTATATTCTTTTTTTTTTATTAAAAATAGTTTTAGCTTTTTGTTGAACTTTTTTGACAATAAGACTCAAAATTTTTGCACTTAAAGTCTGTACAAATTATGTGATTTGGCTTAAAAGCAATGTTGAAAAGTTTTGAAGTGAAAAATTTCTCGAACTTTTATTGTGTTTACTCATGTTTTTATAAAGAATTCATAGGAATATAAACTTTTAAGAAATGCGAACTTAAAATGTAAACTTTGAAACTTTAAAAAGTTTTAAGCCTTTTAAGCTATTGGTAGAATACTTGGAATACTCGAGATTAGAGTTTTTTAAAAATTGAAAAAACTAAAACATTATCATTAATGACTTCTAAGTTTGTAAACCAACTCGTCAGCAAAACAGTTGGCAATGATTAGCAAAATATTGCAATAAAATTATCAAATTTTAAAAGCTTTAACTTAAAGTGAAGTCAAGTGCCAGACTGAGCTCTCCCTCTCTCATCGCATTTAACCTGATCTCATCTTCAGAAAGAATTAAGTTTTTTCTTTAAGAAATAGCGAATAATTTAAAGAAAGGAAGTACTCTTGAGAACAGATCGTTAAACTTGGATAAGTCTTAAGTAAAAAAATGTTATCATTCATTAACTGAAACCTAAAATTGTTAACATATGTTTGCCTCAAATCACCAGAGAAGGACATATTCGATATGAACATAACTTTTGTGTATATAACTTAACTTATGCATAAAGTGCATGAAATGTTAATAATTAAGTTAATAATCCTGAGTGAACACGACATGTCAATACAGACAGTTAATATACATAACGTTTTGTTTTAATAGTTTCTTGACTTGACATTCAAACGGAAATTGTCTTCAATTTTTATGCACCAAAATAGAAAATTGAATGCCTTTTGAAGCAAATGATTATACGAGTCATTGGATTAATTATAAATCGATTAACAGCTCGAACACAAAATAGCAATTTGAAGCACTTAAAGTCCATTTTTTTATTTTAATATATCATTAGTGAACTTTTCACTTAAGTTTATGTAAAGTTAAGTCTTATTATAAGATAAGAGTATAATTTATAAAATTTATACTGTGTTTTATTAATATTATTTTGAGGTCGTTATCATAATAGAGTAATTTTTTATGTTTCAAGTAAGTTAGTCGTTATCAAGTACTTAAGTGTGAAACTTGAGGTCGAGTTCCTATTCAACAAAAATATATCCATTTTAATGAAAAATAAAAAACAGTTATCCAAAAGTCTATTCAAAACTAAACAATGGATTTCTATATCAGAGATTTAAATAAATTTATTTATGATAAATGGTAATAAATATTCCATTATTTTATCATTAAATTAAAATTTGATTTAAGAAATACTTTGTGTAATTCAATCAAAACCGATATCTATTGACAATTACAATACAAAAAATAATTGGCTGAGCATAAGAACTGCATACTATCCAAATATATATTGAACAGAGAATGGGGAAAAATAACTTATGCAAAGAATCTGATACGACCTTAAACGAAGAGAAACCTTGGATTATATTTTGCAGCTCTTCAAAAATGTGCATAACTAGTAGTTTGTCAAACTATGCTCATAAAAATTTACTCCATTTACATCTAACTGACGGAAGAATAGGCTAAATAGCAATTATATAACTATTCTTTAGAAGATATAAAGAATAAATGCTAATAAGAACGTGAGTTTCTATTTAGTGAAGAAGAGTATTATAAGAGTATTATAAGAGTATTATAAGAGTATTATATTATACTTGAAACTAAAAAGTCCAACAAATATGAATGACAGCACACAATTCAATTGCTAAGTTTTCGTACCCTATAGTTTATGAAAGTTTGATGCATAGAGTATTTTGATCTCAAAAAAGTAATCATAAAATGCCAGATTGTTTTGGCTCAGATGCAAATCGTGAGTAACTGCAGATATGGCATTCAATTACAGTCTATTTTCGCTTAGATTGCATCCAATAATAGGAAATATATCTTTAGATTTTAGCTATAAATTGAAGATAATTTATTTTAATGGCTTCATTAGTATCAGCAAAGCTTATATAAAGCACAAAAGATTGAAACGTAGTTTTCAAGCCTTTAAAATATTGAAACGGAAAACAATATTCACGATATTAAGCACGTATACCAGCACTAGATTGAGTTCGTGATCTAAAACTTATTTTTGGTAATAGACAATGGCACACTAAAAAGTAAATTAGAGAATCCTCTTATTATTGTGGATATATTGAGAAAAAATTCAAATTGTATTTATAATTATGGTTCTTAGAGTTACTTTTTTAAACTTTAACTCATTATCTTTTCCCAGAGCACACATGAATTATTCACGGTTTAGGTTTTCTTTCTAAATTAAAAATAAATGATCAAAAATCTGCATTTTTTAATATTCATTCGGTTGGACAGGTATTTGTGTGAAAGTTTTAACGCATAATTAACCAAATATTGTGTAACACAAGTGTAGAATTTATTAGTTTATATCAATTTTATGGTTAACTTAACTTGCAGTGCAAATTTATGTCAAAATTTGCTTTACTGGGACAACAGACTGTCTCATTTGACTTTCTCGGCTCCACAAATACTATTTGAACGCAAAACTGATTATTCAAAAGAAAAGCAAATACTCTTTGATCAAAGGATTCTAAGTATTTCAACTTTTCATTATACACAATAATACCGGTTCAAGTCAGCGAAAAGGTGCACGTGTTCAGTGTTTAAATGCATAGGAAATTTTCAATTTAAATGTTTCGAAATGTTCTATTCAAAGATTGGTTTCATTCAATATTTCTCACCTTTTCTATTGTTCTGCAAAAATAGATATCAATTAAATAAAATTAAGTACAGTGACGGACATACCATCATATGATAAAACTATATACAAATATTTTTATTTAAAAATTAAATTAATTTTAAATTTCTAGTTTTGTATTTGGCTTAAAATTGTTCTGAAAATAAAAACACCAATAAATAAATTTATTGTAAACTTTGAAAGTCTTATCATCAAAAAAAACTACACTTATTGCTGATTTAAACGTCAAGCTAACAAATTAGTTCTTCCTCGTACTAAATCAAACTTTTTTAAAAATTTTTTATTAAAAAACAAATTATGTTAAACTAAAGTTGAGCCATAATATAAAAAAAACTTTTAAATATAAGACTCAAAACATAAAGGTATTTGTTACATTCAAACGTCAGATAACACTTTATTAGAGAAAATGTTAAAATTTTTGAGATAATAATTTTTTTT
This sequence comes from Nanhermannia elegantula, assembly GCA_034699485.1. Lineage (NCBI taxonomy): Eukaryota > Metazoa > Arthropoda > Arachnida > Sarcoptiformes > Nanhermanniidae > Nanhermannia > Nanhermannia elegantula. The sequence continues at coordinate 7,769 of JAQGCH010000403.1, read as the reverse complement.
GAAAATAAGACATAAACAAAAAATAAAAATGAGTTTTATATAAAATACTTTCAATAAACAAAAATAATTCAAACGTTGGTTAGAATTAAATGGTTGTAAACTTTGAAATTTGGAACGGTTTTCAAAGGTGAGTAAGTGGTGCGCACCTGGAATAAGAGTCACCCTCTTATAAACAATATAATCTAATATAGACTGTATACTATCGCTTGAAATATAATACTAGACTAAAGGCTCTATGACTTTTGAGAAGCAAAATAAGATAATATTTAATAAATAGTTTGATCCGTTGGCAACATTTGCAATTCAAAATAGATGATGGCTTACAATCATTCATGTGATGCCAAACAATCACTTATTTTCTACTTATAAAGTTAGTTATAATAATATATCTTAAGTGTGCTATTTTGGCATTTTTGATCTTAATTCATAGCTTATAGAAGAATATTTTGGCTATCAATCAACCCTTTTTCGCATCATAATTAAGTTTATTTCTCTTTCGGAAATATTTAGAAACAATTTCTCGCGAAGTGTGTATATAATCAAATCTCATAATAATATACCTGTGAGAAGTTGAAAAATTTAAAGGCTTAGAATAACTTAAGTTTTATGACAATTTTCTATATTTCACAGGTTTATTGAAGTCTTCTCTGCCCTAAATTGAGATGAAAACGCCCGCATTTAGGACATTGCCTTCTACTGTAATCTATGGGCTTAATGTCTGCTTCGGAATAAAACCAAATTAGAGAGACTCCTATTGATGTAAACTATTATTTTAATTTAAATAAAGGGGTTATTGTTTCAAGTCTTCAATCATCTAAAAATGTTTGGACATAAGTCATGAAAATACCAATTAAGAGCAAATTACAAAAAAAAAGTTTTGAATTAAAAATTTCTTATTGTTTGTGATGAGTTGCTTATAAACAGTTAAGAAACAGCGAGAAGTTATTGATTCAATTATACTCTAAATTTACAAACAATAGGAAGTTTATTATATTAACAGCGAGACTACCCTACAAGAACTTGACCGAACTTTTCTTCGAGGACATGGCGAGGTTAGCGCCACAGCGCAGCTTGTTTTGAAGATATTCTTATGCTTCAATGAACAATAGCTACCTTAGGATAGGCTTTTGATAATTATTTTCTGCATTTTAATCTTATATTTAACAATAAGTCACTTAAATAGTAAGCCCTCTAAACATGTCTATTAAAAGATATTGCATTTAAATCATAACCAATACTAAAATAAACTGATTTAAAATCACGCATCAATTCATGATACAGACTAATGAATTTATAAGGGAATAACTCTTTAATTCAAGTGAACTTATTTTTATTTTGAGTAAATACTAATTTATTAAGAAATGTTTGCTGTTTGAAAAAAGTAATATTAAAGTTATTGAAATGTAACCCCGTTTGGCGCATAAATAACACTTTATTGACTTTTTCTCAAGTAAAAAGTTTAGGGATTGATGTGTTTATCAATTATTAATTGAATTTATAGTAAATAATTATCGCGGAATTGATTTATTCTCTGAACTTAACCCAATTTGATTAAATCGAAACTTACTGACAGCCAAAAAGTTTAAAACAAAATATAAGCTCAAATAAATTAATTCACTCTGATATCCATCATAAGAAAATTTGAATTTTTAAAAATTAAAAACTAAAAAAATTTTTTATGAACTACCGTCAACTCATTAGAAAGCAGTTGTTATAATCATTTTTAATTAATTATAAGTATAACTATTACTTGAAGACTATTTGTGGCCATTAATTAAGGCTGTAATTTAAAAATATAGATCATGTCATTAAATAAGTGTATCTTTAGTTGAAATAACTGTAATAGAGACAGAAAGTTTCTTCATTTAAATGGGAACTTTAGAATTGTGTTTCACTGATATAAAAGTTATTTATATATTTTGGAAAAGTAATGCTTATAAATGAGTCACAACTTTCATCAAATTTCTGAAACTATATCTTATGAAATAAAATTATTAGGTTTGGTCTGCAAAACAATGATTGATTGTTAGCTGTTTTGCTCTGAAACATAGTGTTTGCACTGATTTATTAATTAAATGCAACGCAGAATTTAGTTTCATTGAAAAACTTATGTTTTATTACAATAATCATAAGCGGCATAAATAGGTTAGTAAATGGTCTGAAGAATTATTATAAAAAACGCGGAGTGTCTTAACATAAATTGAATTTATTATTTTTCTTATCATTCATTACATGTAAAGTGAATCGTCATTATTATAGCTTTTTCTAATACTCAAATTTATGGATTGAAATCACATATAATATACAGATCATTGAATTTAAAAAGTTTGATACTGAAAATGCGTTTATCAAAGTATAAGTGTTAGAACTTATTGATGTAAACTTTTGTTACTTAATTATCGCGGTTTTAAATACAAACACGAAATTTATTATTTCGAGGCGAGGCTAACGATCACTCGCTATTTTAATTTTAATTTTGTTTTTATTTGCCATTCAATGTTATTCACACTTTCAGGAGTTATTTGCTTCATAAAAATCAAAGCATATTAGCCCTGAGGCACACTTTATGTATCGTGAGCTTACTTGAAATGAATTCTAGGGCTTATTCTACTGAAACATGACTCTTAACACAATTTTGTGAAAGTTCACTGTTTGTTAATATTTTATTAATTAACAGTTTCTTAAGAACCTTAGATTTTTTTGTACGAATATTACGAATGAATTATTGATTTTGAAATACTGTACATTGTATTATAAAGTCTATGGCACTAATTATTGTAAATTTTTTTTTTATTTAAAGCTAATTTAAATCTGAAATATGAATAACTCAAAAGCTAATAGATTTTAAGCCCGCATCAGCTCTTCCATAATTTTAAATTTATGCAAATGTATTTTTTCGGGCGATCGATCATTGAATAAGAGCCTATTCTTATATGAATTATCTATCATTAACACAATAAACTCTAAATATAAATAACAAAAGTGTTATTTTGTAGATATAAATAACAGAAGCTTGAAGTTTATGATTTAATTACAGATTTGCTTCTCTTGAATAATAAAAGAACATTAAGGAACATAAGGAACAAGTTTATTAGATCTATTGAATAAATGATCGCTTAAAGAATCACTTTAAATGTTAAATTTTGTATTATTTATGATAACTAACTGTTGCTCAATAACGCTTGACTTAATTAAGCCGACTTAAAAGAATAGCGTTTTAACGTCTAATTCATCTCAACAATTTTACTCATTAGGCATTAAAAGGTTTTACTTTCACGCTATGGTGAGATTCTGTTTTATTTTATCTAAAAATAAAATATTATCTAAACATTATAGTCAATAGACTTGAAAAAGTGCAATAAAACTTGTGTACCTTTAAATCAAAAAGTGCAATAACATGATAATAACAATAATGATTCTATACAATCAAGGACTGTGACAAAGAATAAATTATAATTTCATTTAATCGAAAATATAAGTAGAGATTTAAATCCGGAAAATAAGTTATGCTATAATTCTCAGAAATGAAAGTAAAATCGAAACGATTCGTAATATATGTGCAAATAAGGCCGTTATGTTCATTAAATTGCAATAATAGTGATGATGTTTAGTATTAATAGAAATAATTGCGGATGTTTTTATGCATCTAAAGAAGAATATTAACTTTTTCATTGAAATTAATAATCCATATCTCATTTCATATTTATATATGTCATTGAATAAGGAATTTACATCAGATTTTTAAAATTACTTCTACTTTCTAATAGAAAGTCCCGGAAACCAAAACTTAGATAATTCCATAAAATTAGATTCCATTCAGAAGTATTACAATTAGATTTTTTAGAATTTAGATTTCGTAACCTAACTCTCAAATAAATAAAAATATATCTCAAAAACTAAAAATATCTTCATCGGTGTTAAATCTACTTTTAATTCTAAAGATGGCATAAATTAGTATAATATTTATTGTTATGTACGCATCATTAGTATGTCAATAGTTATTTTTTCGAAAATTTATTAGACATATAATTTACCTGTATATTCATGAATGTCTGCGATGATGTTTAGAAAATATTTCTATCGCATTAATGTTTGCTCAGCGAAAAAAGTTAAATAAAAGTTGAAACTATATATTGATAAGTAATCATATTCTGTGGCATAAAGTTTATTCAATATATTGAGTATCTTTATATGTTTTTGAATGAGCAATATTTTTTGATGTTCTGATGTTTTAGGTATGCATATAATCTAGTATTTTGAAATTAAAATACTACTAAAGTTGTAGCCAAAAGTTAATGCAAAATAACTTCAACGCAATCTTATTTGTGGTATACCACGAAACACTAATTTTGAAGCTTTTGTTTATTAAATAATAAATTTGGTTTATGTTTAACTTTTCACTTTTTTATGTCATTTACTACAATTCCCACTCAACAGCAAACCTTGTATTACATAATAAATTTTCATTTTATGCAATATAAAAGGTTTTAAAGTCGAACTTATGAGTTTAAATATATCAACAAATTCTGAATTAAAAATTAATAATAAAACGTTTGGTATAATAAATAAGGAGAAATATTTAGATAAATGTAAATCTGTTTTACAATTTATAAAAGTAGAAAAACAAAATAAACATATTTAGAATTCAAGGCTATGTCAACGCAAACTTTAATAAATTTTTTGCGAAAACTCTAAAAAAGAAAGATCGGAAATATTTTACTTATTAACCGCTTGACAACAAAATAGAAAAAAGATTCATTGATTTGACGATTCATTGAATATAAAGTTTGATTGCCTTCAATACAATACAATTGAAGTGAGTTCTGCCAGAATTGGAAATTGCATAACAAACAAAAACTGAATCACTTTATTACGTAAACACGGGCTGATAAATGTCTTAACTCAGGCAAATTTTAGGTTATAAAAGGATTCAAGGTTTGAATAATTAGTTAACAAAAGTGGAGGCTATAGTTTAGGCGGATGTACTGTTGGATGTTCTTGTAATTATATAATCTTCATTACACAAGTAGTATATGATTTCATATAGCATAGAATTTTAGAATTAGTTTTACAAATTGCATGCCTTTTATGAAATGTCCCGAAAATGTCATAAAATATGACATAAGATAAACTTGAAACTAATTTACAAACCAAAGCCCAAATAATTTTTTTATATTTATTTTATTTTATATGATAGTCAGGCGCATAATTAGCGAATTTATATTTGAACCGCTTTTTGATATCGATTCTAAAGAAGTCATGACTTTTATTTGAGGTCTTCAATACTTATCAAATCTAAAAATTTCTATTTTTTTTAACTATACTTCAGTTAAATAGGAAACCGATGAAAAAGTAAATGAAATTAAGCTCTAAATTAATAATCTATTTAAGTCTTTTAATAGTTTTTAATAGTTTTCAATAATTATCTGATCTAATTATCAAAAAAAGTTAAACTTATAGAACAAACTATACATTAATTAAATATTAGTTTTCCATAAGTTTTGAATAATAACATAAAATTAATAATAATTAAAGTCAATATTTAATGTCGGACCTATCAGTCAAAGATATTATAGCCTTTAGTCTTTAATTTAATTTATTCTTAATTAAAAAGAGTGTATAAAAACTTTGTATAAATCAATAAAATTAAAGCTTAAGTCACTAATTATAAAAAATTTTTAAAAATTAAATATTCATTTTGCAAATTAAACTTAAAAAATAATGAAATGCTTATGAAATGAAATTGAATGAAGGATTATATTGTATGCAAACTACTTATTCTTATGCGGCAAATATTTAACAATGAGAATCTGTATCATTAATAATAATACTTAATAAATAATAGGCATTTCTCATGCTTTCATATAAGGAAGTTTTGCAAAATAAAATTGAAATCAGTTATCACTTATACAAAACATATTGACCATGAATTAAGTTGGTGTTAAATTTCTAGAAACCATATACATTATGGCAGATATGCATTAAGTTAAGTTAATAAACAAGTTGTATGCAAACATTCTTTAGTTATTAGTTTAATGATATATTTTTATGTAAAATATTTAATAAATTTGGTCAAAAAATACTCAATAATTCCTTACCCTCGTGTCCACGAAACAGAAACAAGTTTTCTTTTCCCAAATCGCGTAAATATATCTCTGCATTCTTTGGGACCTTGCGATAGATTGACAATCAATATGAATGGTTATCCTCGAGAAATACCAATCGCTTTCTAACGACTTGAAAAGTTTTTACTGCAAATAATTCACTTAAAAGCAAAAATATTCACTTTTCTCAGCAGTAGATAAGACTGTTGTCAGTCCTTTGTAACAATATAGCGAATAGGTCATAAGGAAATTGCTATAAACAGGTAAATAGTTTCTTAATATAGTCTTTGAAGGGTATTTCCAAATCCCATAATTAATTTTTGCGACATTTTTGAAGCAATAGTTTATTTTTGAAATATCAAAATTTCAATTTTGGTGTTACTTTTCAGGAAAACAATTTCACTCAACTATTAACTAATAATACGATAATGGAAACCAAGAGTTAATTAGCTTTTACTCTTATCTTACTTGAAAAAAATTGAAATTTGTTATTGTTTTTCAAATAATCAATTATCGATTTGCACGTCAGCGCATCACTCCTTTTAAGACAATGGGCTAATTATTTAACTTGTAATTGATTTCTACTGTTTAGGAAATACGTACAGGAATTTCAGACTAATAGTAAAGTTGATTAATATATTGTTTTTGATTTCGTCACAGTTTGTGTCTGAGAGAAACTTATACAAAGTTCAGTACTTTTTGTCTCTTCACAAAAGTGTTTTATACTTTGAAATTACTGTACTTTAGACTCACTCTGGACTCACTCACAGTCGGGTATGAATGGAATACATAATACGTTTAAAATATACAATTAGTCACAAAATCGGTTTCCAATCATTGGTCACTGAGAGACATAACGAGTCAAATGTTGATTATATGCGTCGAAACCAAATTTCTATAAAGTCATGCGAAGAACTTTTTCTTAATGTTTATTCAGAACAGATTCAGAAAATGTCAGAATAATCTCTTCAAAATTTTGTCATCATAGGCAAGTTTTATAATGAAAACTTCAGTTTTAAACTTCCTGTAAGACACAGTCGGACACAAAAACATTTATTGAAAAATTAAAAAACTTTTTTCGCAAGAACTCTGCGAAAACATAACTTTCAAGTTTTTCAAATCCAATATTATAAGTCCATTAATCAAAGCAATTAATGTAACGTAAATGTGAGGCACACAGAAAAATAGTTAAATTTTCAAAATAATTTGTCAGCAATTTTAAAACGAGAGTGAAATTAGTTTTAATAAAAGTAATGCCAAACAAAACTTGATTTATACAAACTTTGAATAACACTTTATAGTAAAATACCGGCAAAAAGCGAATAATAAAAATGTTAAAACAATTGGTAAGATCGAGGACTCAAACAGACCGTTGCGAGCAATTGTATCAAATTATTTAGTAATGAAAGTTAAGCAAAACTTGTCTCAATTGGAAGTACCAAATGGCAGAAACAGCGCCACTTTAGTCGACACAAACACTACATATGATGGCATACGATATGAAACCCAACAAACTTTGAAAACTAGAAATAAAGCGTCAATTGAATCTCATTGAAGCGAATACTAAGTAAAGTGCTCGGAGGCATGTATACTATGCCAATATATAGAATATTACTGGTATACCAACCAATATGAAAGTAGTTTCTAACTAAGCATAATCACACC
>JAQGCH010000402.1:0-24142 GCA_034699485.1 Nanhermannia elegantula | reverse complement strand
GGCACAACATGTATGATATGTGATTCGGAATGGTATTAAGTTATACAAAAAACTTGAAATCGATAGATCAAACCCAAATCACGCACATGTCCTCACAGTCAATAAAATGATGATGAATGTGACATTTCCTTTTGCTGATTAAAGAGGCGTTACGACACCACCACTGAAGTGCCCAATTTTACATCTCATGCAGATCTGATGTGTGCCACAAAAAAATACATTTACAAAAACATATCTACTGCACATCGAGGGAATATTTTGACATGTTTTCATTCATTGTGTCAATGATGAGCGTGACATGTGAGGGCTTTGCCCACTCTGTCAGGGAATTAAATTTCTGCGGTCGAGGGATTTGCTAACTTGTTGTCAAGCAGTGACTCTAAATTTTTTTTATAAATATTATCGATTTCGGTCATTGAATTTGTACTGTAATCTATCTGTCAGTTTATTGAAAACATTTTCCCATTGAATATTTCTCTAATTTATCAAATATGTTAAACTACAGATAATTTATATTTCAAATTCAGGTTAAATTGTGAGACATATTTTTAATTTAAGGGAATAAAAAATCACTTGAGATAATTAATATTTATTAACCAAATTTTAAAGACAAATTATGATACAAAATATGCTTTGATTTTGAAGATAGTTTTGATTAATTTGCTTTAAACACTATAAGCTTTGAAATGAGTTCTTTAATAGTCAAGTCATTCAACTTAAATTTCACAATTTAATGAGTAATTTTAAATTGGAGTCTTTAAAAGCCTGCAATTATCTACAGCAGAGGTATCCCTAGATTTCCATTAATTATAATCAAGTCCTGATAGTTTGTTTGTGGAACTTATGATTTATGTTCGATAAATTCAATCTTGTTTTGGTGTGTTTCTTGTCTTAACAGCACTTTCTCCCATACTGTGTATCATAACTAGTGAACCGGTGGGGGGCAGGAAATGTTTGAAAGCTTGAATAGTTGGAGGGACCAAAAGTACCAAAAGGGACTTACAATACTAAAGCCATCAATCAGTGGTTCCCTGTCGACTGGCCTAATGACGCTTTTTATTATTGCCTCTACAGCCGCAAACTTTTCGCCTCCATGTCAGTCAAAATGTATTGCAACAGAGCGTTCGTCTCCCGCAGTGAGAAAACACAAGACCTCCCTAAGCAATGTCCATCAAATGTCGACCCGTAGATGCCCTCTAAAATAACTGCCACTTTATTACTGTACTTCACGAGAACAATTTCCACCTTTGCTAAGCTTATGTGTTATAAAAGTGGCGCCGAATAGTGAATTAGAGATGGGCTCAAATGATAGCATTGCGATCAGTTCTGAGAGATTGATGGATGGATTGATGGCTAAACAGAGAAACCCAAAAGAGAGAAAGAGCTCGAGACGACTGAGTGGCAGAGAGAGGAATAGACCGCAATTATTGTCGCTCCTGAGATATAACTATAATTAAAATCTGCGCCACAAATAAAAACGTCAAAACAAAATTTATAGCTTTAATAGAAATTGATCCCTTGTTTTGAATGGCATACACATTGTATACGGAATGATTTGAGCAATGCTTATATAGCATATAACATCTGCCTTCAGCCCACTCAGAGACCAGAGACACGCAACTATTAATCAAAACTTATATTAAGAGAAGGCACTTGCAATTGATGGCAATTTTGCAATAAGGCATTTGTAAAATATTACTTCAATATTAAATTGCAAGTAAGGGGTTTTCATCGTGCGATCATAACTCATTGCCAAATATCAAATGACACTAATCGTGATTGAGTATTAAATTATATACTAGTACTTCAGTACTTCGCCTCAATAACAGTACAAAAGTATGAGATAGATATACATTTATAAATTTAAGTGTTATATAAGTTATATCGCAAACCATTTCTATATCTTAATCATATACATCATTGAACTGTTAGGTTAAATAGCTATAAGATATTCCCATCCATATTGCGACCCATATATTATTTATACATATATTTCGTAATTATAATATATAATAATGTATTAAAAAATACTTTGCATTAAAGTCATGCATGAAAACCATTATTTATTCTCTGACATTATATGTGTATTACAGGGGTTTGCGTGGATTGAAGCTGTTCTTAAAAATCTGAAAAAAAGAAAAATACGAATTACTTGTGCATCACTGGCAACATAAACATAAATCTCTTTTTATGCGTTTTCCGGTCGCATTTCATTCTGACCAATTTGATGATGAGCTCTAACGTATAACTTTAACTCAAAGCATATAACTTGCGAAAGTGGCACTTTTTCTGCACAATGCTTTCAGTGTTATAATTTATGCTTTTGTGAGAATTGCATTCAAGCTTTATATTTTTCGCTGCACCATATGCTTGAGCCTAACTAACAATTAGTGATTCACACCATATAAAGCTTTAGGCTCGAGACTCTTTTCTTGCCAATCACTATTTAAGCAACAGTTACATATCTGTAAAGTAATCAATCATTCGTATAAAAAATTAAAATTAATGAATTCAGTGTCAAAAATGAGTAAATATTAAAGAACTTTTCAAAATTAGTTCAGAATAATTTTGTAATCAATTTTTGCTCGAGTCTACTGTAGAGTGAATTTATACAACTATAGAGTACTAGTGCTGTATATTGAGTATGACATTGTGAATGGGGAGTCGGTATTAACCCTAAAACCAATCTGCATAATACTATATGTCGCTTATTCACAGCATGTGTCTCGCAGTTTCGCATTTCCATCTACAATAAAACGAAACATCCGGCAAATAAAAGTCATAATATATGAGCGCTAACATTAAGCTCAACATAAAAAAGTCGGTTTAGCCTTTTCATGCATTAATTACTACTGAATCTTTTAAAGCCCTCAGTTAATGACGTTAATGAGAGACACATTTGACGATCAGTATATTCTGTTGAAGTCTCCTTTGCCAGTATTAAATTACACGTTGGGCTGCATTAGCACGCAATCTATATATTCAGTATTGACTTATTCTTCAAGTTGAGTGACAGGCACGAAAAATTATGGAAAATCCGTTCGGCATTAAAATTGGCTGCAAAGTGAATGAGAGGTTGATTTTGTTTCTAGTAATATATACACATACACGACATCATATGGGAATACTTCAGCAATTATATTAATATTGATATAATCACAATTTCACGTTCAAAGTAGACAAACAGACGAAACCCTTAGGTTTCAAATATTAAAATTTTTTAATAAATTATAGCAACGAAAGAAATTTAATATCAAAATATTTTATGAAACACAAAAGAAGATTCAGTTATAAGAAAGATTATGCAAATAAACCATATGTTATCGACTTATTCAATCTTAAAGAATGTTTTATTTAGGTTTTTGAATGATATAATCTTAAAGAATAACGGAAGAGATTTGTAGCGAAAGCCTAACACTCGAATATTTAATACATAAAAGTGATATCTTTTTGTTGCAGAAAGATTTGAAGCGAATAACTCTAGCATAAGACCACTATTGCTACTCTTTGTTATGTCTGTCTTTCATTCCAATCTAACAAGATATTAGGCATTAAACTCAGTTTTTATAGTTTTGATGATAAAACGTTGCCGGAGTGTAGACATAAAAAAGAGAGCTTTCTATACATAAAACTCTGGCAAATGCAATAATGTTCGCAAATACTATTTTCCAGTCACTTCTCGCGATGGTATATAAGTTATACAAAATAAATGTTACACCACCGCCCGTGTAACTAAGCAATGAATCAAACAAACTGCCTTTACAAGAATTGCATGTCTGTTGGCAGAGAGGAGAGAGTGAGACTCAGTCAGGGCTACATTGAAAGAGAGCCGCCAGAGGTGAGAGAAATAGAGAAGAGAAAGTCTGTGCATCAATAAATAGTATTGCGAGAGTATAACTAACTTGTAAGATGACCGCATTCAAGTGATTTACAACACATTAAATTATAGAGATTCGGGTGGGGAGCACTTGCATAAGTGTTAGGCTCTATACAATATGTATGCGCTTAAAGTGGCCGACTTTGCTGCTGTACTTCGGAAACTCCAACTCTAAAATAAATTCATTTGAGATCCAGGATTAAGCTTCAAATATCCAACTTTGAGTGTTTTAACAATAAAACTAATTTTATAATATATTATTTTTTAGTTTCATTTTATTTTTTTCATATTCTCAATCATTTATAAACCTATTTCTATATCAATATATTTGGATATTAAAAATTGATAAGCATACTGATCAAAATTATGCAGTTTTTTAAATTTTAAATCATAAATTTCAATTTTGTTATTTTTCCTTATTATTTATTGAAATTAATTGAAATTATTTTTGATTAAGGGTTATTAAAATCTAAATAATACTCAAAACCACGATAAAAGTACTTATTTGTAAAGTGTTTAAATAATGCATAAATGTAAATATTGAAGATTTTAAAAAATTCAAATATTTAAATATAAACTTATGTATTGATATACTGTTTTACAAAACTCTGGTATATAAGCAGTATGCAGTACAAATGACTTCCATTACAATTTGTAACCGGGTTTAGTGTTGGCACCACTATTTAATTTTTATATTAACTTATATTAATATGCAATTAAAAGACAAAAATTTATTTAAGCAAAATGTGTAAATTTTTACATCACTCTAACACAATGTGACCAAAGAAGGAATAAAGAAGGCATTACTCTTTCAAATAAATATTGGACATAAATGGTTACTGAGAATACTTATTTGTTGATTGATGTTAAGGAAATAAAAGTTTGTTATTTAGTACTCATTGAGTAACTACAACTGTATGCACAGTAGCTTTTTTGCACCAAATAGATTAATCGGTTTAGTGCAATGTGCGAACAAATCAGATAATATGCAGTTATCTTAAATAATTATAATTATTATATTAATATTATCGTTGAATGGTTTTCATATCTAATAATTGATAACATGTCTGTTGTTTTTAGCTTTAAAAATGCCACTAATTGTGAGTTTAAGTAATAAAATGCAAACATTATATACAAAGAAATGCTTTGTAACTCATTCGGAACAAACCAACTTTAAAGATATTAGTGTCGTTTTTCTCACATTCAAGTAGAGCTCAATGACATCCTGTATAAAATTTTCTCTTAAGACAATATCAGCGATGGCTAAAACTTGTGAACATTGTCACCCATCGATGATCTTAAATGCTTTTTTTGCATAAAAGCATAAATGATTTATGCGCCGCAATTAAATCCAAACAAAGTAATGCCATAAATTAGATAAAATGTTTGAAGTTAATCGCATAATAATGCAATTTATATTTATGTTTATACTGTACTTATACTGTACGTGAGATTTATATGAAAGAGTTTTTCAAGTGTTTCGTCGTTATTTTTAATGTCTTTTTTTAAGGTCACGCAAACTAAATACAGTAAAATAATTGTCCGCTTAAATTTCACATACATTATCAATTTTTGACATCACAAATGTCAACGGTTGTCAACATTTAATGCAATTGCAAACTATGAAGATCTGAGTCACATATATTTGGCAAATATTAAACTCAAATTTTTTTGGATGCAAATGCGAACTTTTATTCCGATTTCACGTCAATCCCCATCACTATTGCTCACAATTTTTTCAATTCTATCATTTATGCCATTCTCAGTGTTATTCAACTCATATTTTTATATTCAACTCTGTTGTCAATCGCAAATTTGAGAAAACTTGCATCGCTTGCAAACGCAAATGTGTGCCATTTTCTCGCTTACAATTTTTTGAAATTTTTGAAATGTGACATTTGCTTAACAAGTAAAGATGTTTGAGATGTTGAGAGGAAAGGAACCCGTTTTTTAGATTTCTCCCCCATTACCGAAAGCAACTCTCGTGCCAATCATTTGCTATAAAGTGAAGCTGTCATAAATTTACAGTAACTCAGCCTCTTGTAAGATATGTTAGCAATTTGAAAATTCATGTTATTTCGGCGCTCTTAAGAAAGATTACAAGCGTTTTAACTGTCAAAAATTACCTTGAATTTAATGAGCGACAAAAATTTATTTAATCCTTTCTGATCTTTTCTATTATAATGACTTAATTTTTATATTATGAGATCATTAATATATTGACGAATTTCTCAATCAATCATTTGTAAAGAAAATCAAAAAAAGTTCTAAATTATAATAAAACTCATTTTCTTCAGTCTGTTTAGTGTTATATTTCAAATATTTTGAAGTTCTGGAAACAATGAAAAACATGAAGAGAATAATAAGTTTTATTAATTTTATAATAACATAACACAAACACATAAATTGTTAAAATGAGGAATACAATGAAATATACTTAAAACAAAACGAAAGGTTTCGCTGACGGAAATAATCAGCGCTTAGCGATCAATCATATGAAGTTGACAACAACTCTCTTTATTTCATGTCATTTGTATAGAAAATCATGGACTGCAAAAAAGGAAAGAACACGAAACAAAACAGAGAACAACAATTTTCATTCTTAAACGTCAAAAATAATAGTATTTTAATTCACACAGTGTTTTATGTACAGAATAAACAAAAAAATTCAGATGAGATTCTTGCGTGACTGACTTGTCAGTCGAATACTGGACATTAACTTCAAATATTTCATTTATCTCACCCGTTAGTTATTATAACATTCATAAAAAAAGGTTTAAAGTATTGCTCAAATCTAAGAATTCCGTTGAGATCAGAAACAAGATTTAGGGCAAAAATAAAATACGACTTTACGGCAGAGTAATGAAAAATATTCGCCTTCAGAAATTTGGTATTAAAAATGGGAAAAATAAAAATCGAATACAGTATGAAAATATAAAAAGGGAAAAATATATATATATGAGAGTCACTCTTTTGGTGACAAACGCAAAAATATTTGACAGCTTTACTTCTATAACAAATCTCACTAACAGTTGAATTATTATACAATATAAAGGCATATATTTATATTATATAAGAGAGTATAAGGAATAAAAGTAGAGAACTAAAGATGATCCTTTGCTGTCATCCAATTCACTGTCTCGTCACAAATGGTAATAATATAAGACACGGGCATCGCTGCAGAGCTGTATTTTCACAGTGACGGCTAATTTATACTGACAAAAGCCTCTTTTATTTTTTGGGCCATATTTTGCTTTCGTTCGATGACAATCAGACAACAAAAAACTGGCAGTAGATTATGCACATTCACTATTTTCATCATAGCATTGCATATCCCACTGTCAAAATTGTACCACACAATTTTTCTTATATGCTGTCCTTTTGTGTTTAGTAGCGGAACCTCTTCTCAAATTCGAATTGATATTCAAAATTTGAATAAATCTTTTCGTTTGATTACTATAATCATGTGGTTTTCAGATGAACAATCATTTAATAGCTTTCAAAATCATTGAATATAAATATTAATTCCATGATTCACTTGGAAAACGAAAGTCATGGTTGCAATTCTTGGATAATAATAGCAGAAAGTGTCCCATCAATCATGAAATAATATTATTCAGTTATTGGAGGCCTATATTAATGACATAACATTACTTGAATTGCATAATATTATAATATTGAACCTGTGATTTCAGCTTAAATTTTGAATAAGAATAAGAGAAAGCACAATAACTGACTTAACTTTAAATAAGTTTATTGAGTAAACGCCACTGCATTTGAAGCTCTTTACAACTGTCGCGATTGATATTTCAAGAATTCTCTGCAAATCATCTCATCCTTAACTTTTTTGACATTTTCATTTCATTTGATTTCAAACCAGGAAACAGTATAAGAAAGAGAAAGAGATGAAAAAATTGAAGCATCACTAAAAAAGAGCAAAAAGTAATAGCGAGAAAGTGAAGTTATAGAAAATAGAGGATATGAGAGTTCATGGGAATGAATGCAATTGATTCGGATTGCATTAGTGACATGCATCTATGGTCATCATCAATCATCATTGTCAATGACAGCAAAGACAGAACTAACGTTTGTTCCTCTATTAATGATGCGTTCAATGCTAATAAGGCTTAGTTCCTTCATTCATTTCCAAGAAATTACATAAATAATATACTCTATTGTATTTTCTTTTACATAAACCCCTTCTCCTACCTTTCATTCTCATATATCACTCTTAATAGTAGCAAAATAATGGTTGCCAAAGGGCCAAATTCAAGATTATTATGGACTCATTTTTTTATTCATTTCATGAGTGATGGTTAACAAATAGTCCAACCCTTAACTATTCATTTAATAATATAATTTAATATTATTATGAGAATTAGCCGTCTATTTGCTAAAATTAGAATCTATCTTCGCGTTAAACAATGTCTTAATCAGTCTTCTATTATATGAGTAAACAATTCTTATGTATTATCAATTAATATGCAAAGAGATTCATTCAGATCTCTGTCTATAACCACTTTAATTTTAGAAATTAATAACAAATTTTTAATTAAAAATCGTTTTGTCACAAATTTTTTTATCTATTAAGATTGATTAACGAATTAATAACTAATTAATAACTAACTAATTACTTCTGTTTCTTTCATGTTAAGGCCTATTTAAGAGACCTGTTTGTTCAGGATCTCAAACGGTTCAGATTGGGTTTTACAGGGGGTTTTAAAATAAAAGTATCACATAATACATTACTTCGTTTATCATATTAAAAAAAATAGATGATTTACAGTAATAATTATTTTATTTATTTTTAATTTAACATAAATTTAATGATTAGTTCAGCAATTTTTTTCTTCTTCAGTGAACAGTCGTAACAAATAGAGGATCTTTTATTTTATAAATATAAGTAATAATTTTGGTAAAATTCTGTAAAAATCTGCTCAAAAACTGTGAAATCAGTTTAAAAGGCTAAAAAATATTTATAATCCAGAGTTTGTTTATATTTTCTAATCAATCATCACTAATGTGTTGAAACTTAATTTAATTGTTACACTGTATGACTAATCTATATATAACTAATGATTAAGTTAAACTTTATGACAAATTTTTATAAAATTAAAGTTATTAAAATTTCGGCAGTTTATGGTTTACTGAAGGACCTAAATAATTTAAGCCCGAGCTGTTCGGTTGTTGGGCTATAATTTATTTTTCTCCAAATTTGTTCCAATGAATGAACATTTCTTTAGGGAAAACAAGGAATGCAAATGTAATTACTATTATGTCGCAGTTAAGATTTCTTGCATTTGATGTAAATGTGTGATTATTTCCATCAGATAACAGTTTATAAGTGTTTTCAAACAAATTGCCCTCTTTTTGAAAGAAAAACATAATTGCACTTCATTTTTATGCTTTTTACTTCACTCTAACATCAAATCTTATTTTTAACTTTTAAATAAGACTTTTATAACAGATAAAAATGGGTTCCATGATAAACATCTAGAAAAAGACACAAAACTTTAAAGAATTATAGCTTTAAAAATTGATTTCGAAATTTTGTTATTTAAAATTAAAGCAAAGCTCGACTTCAGGAAAAGAGATACTCAACAATCAAGACATTCAAAAGTTTGCAAAGAGCTCAGTCTTCACCTTTGGAAAGCGCCAACAATTTGTCTTTGCTTATGAAACATCTGCGCCAGAAATGTCAGTTTAGAGATCTTAACAGCGCTGAAAATTATCATCTTTTTTCAATTTTTTGACTGATAGATAAAGAGAAAGAAGAGAACGATTGATGTCAACTGCATTTAAACCTTAAGCTAAGATTATTACCATCGAGATAACAACTATCAGATTAAAGTTGACAGTATTGTCATTCATAACAATTATTTTTCTCATTAATGAAGACTTAGTGTCAACAAAAAAAATGCATCGCATGCACAGTCTAATCAACTGATAATCAGTCTCTTTTAGCGCCTATTCTTATAAATCTTTTTTTCATACGTCACTCTTTTTTGTAAGCAATCGATTCATTCATTTTATTGCTAATCTATATGAAGGAATCTTATTCTATAGAAATGTTGGCAATAACAACAAAATGATAAATAAGGCCTCAACGCAATAGTTTTCGTTATAAGGTTAGAGCCAGTAATCGAGACCATCGATCAAACCAAATGGAACAGCACTTCTTCTTCACGTTCTATCGCCTGCTTAGGATTGTTCTTCTTTAATAGCGATTATCAATTTCTCTTCTCTAAGCGGATATTGGGTAAGACACAGCGCATACATGTATACAAAAAAGTTACTAAACTTATGAGAGGCATAACAACCACTTATTATATGATTTCATTTAAATTATAATTTATTTGAGACATGGCTTGTTTGGTATCTGTTTAATATCTTAGTTCTCACTCTGAAATGTTATTTATATTTGAGATATTAATTGCCATTAACATTATTATAACATTTTTAAATATCATTAAAAAAATTAAACAAAATTTATGGCTTTAACCTTGTTTTCCCTCACTTATCGCCAGAAGCGTTGACGATATCTATGTAATAAAGATTTTTTCGCTTAAATTAATTAAGTATTCTGCAGGTGAATTGACAGTTGGAATGCCTGCAATTCACCAGCAATTAAATTATTTAAACTCCAACTTACAGCATAAAAGTTTATAGAGAGATAAGAAAGTCTTTAAAAAGGAAGTATTTATTATAGATTGGGATTTAAGAAGTTATGAGTTTTAGTAGGATTTTAGTTTGATTCGCATTAAACACATTAACTTAAATGGTTATAATGGTTATACAGCAATTAAAGTTGACGAGATATCATAAAATTTACTGTTATTAACTTCTTAAAGTGTCATTAATGAATGCTCAATGAACGCTCAATAAGCTCTGAATGGTGGCCAAGCTATCAAAAGCAAACTTATTTTTATAACACCAATTCGTGCTCTGCAATTCATTTGCCTCAATCCACTTTTTCCTTTCATTCTTTCCCATTAAATAACTTTAAGTCACTTTCAAAAAACATCTCACCATTGCTCAGGACTTGTTTTTGAGAAAGGCCTTTAATAGTTATGACTAACTTTTTACGATTATTTTGCGGAAACAGAAAAAATATATAATTTTTGCTTATTATTCATGTATTCACTAACAGTGTTTTAATGAAATAAATTAATACATGTATTTTGTTACTAACACTTTTATGATAAAGTAACGTTCAATATGTTGAATCATATAATTATAAACCAATGAATTAGTTTATGTTGAAAAATAATTTTAAGGCAAACTGAGTCATCACCTGAAACAGAATTCTAATAACAAGCATTTTCATTAACTGAGTAATAAAAGATGAGATGTAATGTTGTATTTCTCATATTAGTTATACTATCACTACAGTTGATTGATTGTAAGTCTAACAATGTGTGAAAGTAAGTGTTTATAATGATTTCATTACCCCTACTATCGAAAGTATATTGAGTCTCAAAGCCTCTCAAACTGATTGAATAAAAAACAATTTTTTCAATTATTATCAACTTTTGCTCTAAACAACTGATAACCACAAATTTAATTAATGAATATTCTTAGTGTGTTTGATCAATTATTTATAAGGGTAGGCCGTGATTAATGCCTGTCACTGTTCATAGGCTTAATTAAAAGAAACTTTGAAGGCTGAGCGCTTCAGAGTATTTATTCGCTTTTAAATTTATTATTCTGTTTGTATTGATTTTGTTAACATTTGCATAGAGATGAGCTCTTATCAGTGCCATAGCTATAGGGTGGGCCGACAGGAACCGGCCTCCAAGAATTTTTTGAATCTTCTATCTAGATATGTATCTCAGTCAATCAGAACACAAATATCTTAATTACATTCTTAATTAATAAGATATTTTAGAGCTCAATCACTGAAATAGAAATTAATACTGTAAAAGAACATCAAATCTTTAAGTCTGGCATTAATTAAAAGTTTTATTTTCATTTAATGTAATTTCGAGTAATTTAATTAATTTCAATAAAAATTATCATTGGTTCAAAAATAATATATAAATAAAATTTGATGTTAAGATAAACTTTCAAAAAGTTAAACATTTGGTATTTAAACAACAAAAAAGAGAGATCCGGCAAAAATATAGATCATTAGTATAAATAAAAAATACATTTAAAAAGATAGTTAATTAATAAATGAATGATTCAAATAAATAATTATAATTATAATTATAATGCTCTAACAAGAGATCTCTATGAACTTTATGGATTATAACATTTCGCTCAATTTATCAATATTTTGAATCTATTGGTAGAAATGTTTGATTACAAATCTTTGAAAGTTCATTTAAATATTGGAAAAATCATAGGCACCCAAAGTGCTTGTGTTTATAAAGCAACTGTTCGAAAGTGCTACATAAACCAGAATATGAAAATATAAGCTCTTATAACAACAGTTTCATTTTTTTTATAATCTGACTTAATGTGTTTGCTTCCAGAATATCTTTTTCTGTTTTTATATCGAATTTTTTTGTAAAACTTAATTATTTCAAATTGTGAAAAGTTTAAGACAAAATTAAGAATCTTAAGAATGAATTTATAGCATTAGGTCCTAATCTCAAGCATGCATTATAATTTCATTTCATTATATTTAATATCGATATATCTTTGATCCTGAGGTCGATCAGAACTGGATCAGAATCGCAAAGAATACAGAAATAATAATTTTTAGTCGTGAAATAAAAGTTATTATATTTTATAAAATATATTAAAGAGAAGTAAACGTATGTTTAATACTTATATTTGTAGCATTAATAATATGTGACATTGACTAATATTAGTAATATTTTAGAACTTTCGAAAGGATCTTCTTTATTACTTGAGCTGAAATATAATTTCAAAATTTGAGAGAACCTTTGCATCACAGAAGAATATTTGACTAAGAACTAATCTTTATTAATAATAGTTTATAAAGAACTGTTTATATTTACGAATCTGATTTGTTAAACGAATGTTTATTTTACTGTTAAATCAATTTATTTGAATTACAAATTTTTAGCAATTTTTTGTTGTTGACACAAATCACAAATCAGAGAATTTGAATATGAATGCGATAATTTAGATACTGTATGATAAGTAGACGTCAAATTTGGAAAACCATTACTTGAACGTCACTCTCACTCTTCATAACAATGAGGATAAAAATTAGATTTTCCGCAATTTCTGAGCTTAAAAATAAGTTTTCAACTAAACTTCAAGGATAAGTATCTAAACAGAAAGGAAAATAAAATAATAAGTTTTCAAATAGATTAGAATTATACGGAATGATATATGAGTACAACATATGACTGCATGTAAAAGATTTAATGGCATTTTTTCTCAATTATTACTCATTATCTATTACCACATTATAGAATATTATGCAATAATAATCTTAAATTACATACTGAATGAAATATTGACGACTATAAGTCACTATTCAAGAGATAATTGCATGCCTTGCAAAACATGTCTCGCCATTTCATGAATTGGCCCTTTCATTAACAACTTCTTGATTACAGGTGTTTCAGTCTATGAAATACTAATGCAATCCTAAATGTGAAAGACATCAAAGAGAAGGCAGAGAGAAAATAATAATAATAAGAAATAATAGCAACTGGAAATTGTTGACTTAATATTGAATCTATCTATATATCTATATATCTCTTATCTTATGTCAAAACTTAAAGGCATATATAATTATTAGTCTGGAAAAGGCTGTTCCCTCATATTATAATCTGTCATAATTATTTGCTCGACGTGAATGTTTGACGTGACAGTCCCGCCGGCATCTCCTCCGGTTAATCAATGCATTTGCTTAATATCAAATAAGGTTAGGACCCTTTTATTCATTTTAACTTAAATGCAAACTCACAAAACCCTCTAAATAAACATGAATTGACGTCAATTTTCAAACACTAATACAAGCTTACTTAGAATGTGCTTCGAATAAATTGTTGATTTACTTCAAAATTAAAGCTAAAGAGCAAAATAAATATTTTTCTGATTTTCAGTAGTGGCCCTGTAGTGTCCCTCACGCCTCGCAAAGAAACACAACCTTTTTATATAATCATTTTTTAAATTACTTGCTTAGCCGGTGGTCTATTTTTCTGACATCTCATTACTTAAAGTTTAATTTTTTGACTATTAGTTTAAATGATTCAAAATCATTGTAACACACATTGGATAGAGATTTGCCGATGTATTTAAATGTTATGCTTTCTAATCATAAGAAAAAAAAATTGCAGCTGTAGAGCGTTGTTTTGCTGAGAGTGAAATTTTAATGAAATTGTATAGAAACTAATGGAAAATAGTTTATATGAAAAGAATTTATGCTCAATTGTAAATTTACATTTGAAATGATAATTTGGCAAAACTGGTGTATTGTATCATTGAGTTTCATTTAAAATGTAATACATTGTATTGTAAATAATAGATTTAAAATTTTTTGACCTGAAATATTTTTGATTGTTATTTGAAGGGCGTTCTGATGAATCGCTGTCTTGCCTTTATTGCAAGTTTTCATGTAATGCTTTTTTATTATTAGATTTATTGCAATCCAAAAGATTATTCATCAAGATTTTGACATTACTTTGTTGTCTTGTCTTTCATTCATATAAGTCATATACTGTATAAGTTGATAAGAAAAATACAGCAATAATAAAATTTTAAATTTAAATTTAGTTCAAAACCAATACTATAATAGTATAACTAAATTGCTTTTTAAAATTTCAAATAAGGCATAACTATATAAAGGCGTAATTGCAGTGATATTTCATTTTGGGTGCCATATCAGTCACAGGGCCACTGCTGGATATCAGGAAACTGAACTGTAAGGTGGTCTTAGGCCTCAACCACATGTGTTCCTATCCCCTGAAGCACTTTGAAATGCTAAATGTTAGTGAGTTTGAAACACGCAAAACAACTCTGTCACGGCTTTCAATCAAAGCGAGTTTGTCTGTCATCTCGATTTAATGAGCCGGCAGTTAATTCTCGTACATGAAAATCGACGGGGGACTCAAAACTTAAAAGCGGCGAAACTGAATGTCAATCTTCGTCTCAAATGGGGAACTCAGTCGGGGACCACTCATTGGGACACTGCGTATGGCTTAGTGTTCATCAAATTATTGACCTCTCATTTGAGTACTCGTTTCTCATTGTAGCGAAACTATTGAGTTATGTCACAAATGGCCGAATCATACTTTTTGAAAAATATATCGTAATAAATATGATTTAGTAATTTATTAAAAAGTTGTATAAAATGAGCATTAAGTTTAAAAAACATTTTCCCTTTGGTTGTGTCAGTATTTCATTAGTTATCTTCAGAAAAAATCTGAAAGTTTTTCCTCATTTCTTTAGAAATTATGCTCAATTGGGTTAAATTTGTACAAATACAGAAAAACTGGATTTTTGAAAGAAAATTTATGACAGACAAAAATTATGAATGCATTTTGGAAACAATCAAAATAATAAGACGTTTAGATTGACAGCCGAATAAATGTTTAGATAGTAGTGGCGTTCAAATTACATTGGATGTTAGGTATTAAAAGTTTGCTCATTATTATTATAACTTATAGGAAAACCAGTAGAAAAACTTTAATAACATAATTACTCGAAGCGATAAATAAAAAGCAATAAATAATCATTTTTTCACATTAAGATATAATTTATTGCAAAACTTGATAAGCAATAAAAATAAGAATAATGTCATGACAAATAATTTTTGCAGCAAATTAAATGCATGACTCAAAGCAATAATGATTTGTTTAATCTGCGATTGACTGCATTTAAATGTGTTTAAGTGTAAAACAATAAAAAATTGGTGAAGCAAATTATACCAAATAATAACATAATTATTGTTTGCAATTAATAATAATTATTATCTTTATTATTTTTTAACAATTAGAGATTATGTGTGCGTAAAAATTGCAGTTAAACCAGAAAAATACATATATTTCTTATAAAATTGTTTACCCAAACAACTTCTTACTAATTAGTAAGAACTGATAAATATTTTAGCAAAAACACGAATAAGTTTTGTCATATATCCTCTTCTAAAACGATTTATTTTTTAAAAAATAAAAAAGGTTTTTACAGACATAAAAATTTTAATTTACATTTGATTTTTGCACGAAATAAAAAATAATTTTCCACATTAAGTGACTGCAAGTAATATAGAGTTATTATGGGAAATAAATAATTATAGTGATTAATGAATGGGAAGCAAAATATAAGAAAAGGTACACATAATTATTGGGTAAATGCTATTAAGTATTTCATTAACTTGAATAAGTCATTTGATATCATTGACAATCAGCAGTGATAAAGACATAGACATTAATAAATCAGCCTAACTTTGATGTGGCTCTGGCACTGACCCATATTATCGTGCTATAGAGCTATTTATCTTAGGCCACAATTGTATCTTTCACAATAAATCTTTCACTCTTAATGATATTTTGCTATTTTTCTGAACAGCGATTTCTATTTTACCAATTTTATTATCTCCAAAGTCTATAAAGTGTCGTTTGTATCACTTTAATGTTCTCATAAAAGTCAATCAAAGTCTTTGCTAAAAGTTCAAAAGACTGCAAATTACAGCATTTTTAAATCTTGTGGAAATCACTGAGATATGAATTTGTTAATGCAATTTTCCAATCCAGGCTTTGGCTCAATTTTAAATTGTTTCTTAATTTAAACTCAAACTTAAATACTGCAGATATTTATAAACTTTAACGATATAATTGATAATTTTTTTAACAATATCTTATCAAGAATATTAACACAATATTATTAGTTAAGCTCTAAGAATTCACACGTTGATCATTAAAAAAAAGTATAAAATCGAATTTATGTATCTTTTCATAGGTCTCAAAACAAAAAAAACTTGAGAATTTAAAACTACCTGCAATATAATTTATTATAAAATATATTTAATAATTAGTTAATTTAAATAAATTAACTCAAGAGTACATTATTCAATTGAAGCAAAATTTGAGACATTTAAATCACTTAATAAATTTAATTTTTAACTTACTAATAATGTCAGTAATTACTTTAACTTACTGTTACTCAAAATTAATCTTTAATAATCAGCTTTAATTGTTTTTATTATCTCAAAAGAGTCAGATATTCTTAGAATAGAAAATTAATTACAGAATATGAGAATTAATTGAATTTTATTCTGAAATTAAGAAAACATTACATATTTTGTTCACAAGGTCTTAAATGCATTAAATAGAAAAATGTGTTCAATTAGAATGAGTTAAGTTTAATTGAAATAAGAAATAATTACTTATTCTGTTCTCTTATTCTCTTAGTATAATAATTAATGGAATTTGTAACTTAACTGATGTGAACTCCCTATTAGTGAGAAACCATTTGGAAATCTTTAACGATCAATAAGTTGGTAATAGCATTAAGAGGACTCATGACCAGGTCAGCAATTGGTCACAGATTAAAGCAGAAAAGGGTTCCAATAATGTGTGGGTAAATAGTAGTAGTAATAAATCACTCAATCAATTGAAATACATTAATAGGTTTCTCAGACCTCTTTACTTAAGCTCTATGTCTATATGGCGTCTAAATGTGTATTATCTTTGAAACCCATCTGCAGAGAAATTATTTCTGTGTCAGATATTCAATAACGAAGCCTTCTGTTTAATGTCTGACTCAATTATTAAAAACATTACAAACAAACAAAGCACTCATATTTAGATTCAAAGTTTTAAATGAAGATTAAATATTAAAATAATTTCAATTTCAAACAGAATAATTGATGAGACAATTAGAAAAAGTAATTAATGAATTGAACAATAAGTTAGTAATAAAAATAATTCTCAACTATTTTATTGTTCCTTTTATTATAAAGAATCGCTTAATTTTCTCAATAAATGGTAAACTATTTATGCTATTTATAGAACGTAATGATAATTATTTTATAATTTATATTTCTTAAGTTGTGTGATGTTTTAATATAATTATTGTTTGCACAACTTTTAAGACATTTTTAGCTCATATTATGCAATAATAGGTACTTTAAAATGTTGGAAATTCCCTTCTGTTTTGGTTGAAGATTCAAACATATTATTTATAAAGTTAATTGACAAAAAAACTTAAAATAATATAGAAATTTAATATTATAGTAGTTTGACTTTCAATATTTGTTTTGACAGTAATTTATTAAATTTTGATACGATTGAATTAATGCCCCACATGTAATTTAATTGTTGAAAGCTTAACTTATTAAACATTTATTATACACCATTATTTAGAGAAATGATTATAACATTTCTCACATATTCAAATTCTAATTCTAATTTTTTGTTATATATCGTTACAAACTATGAAGAATTTTCTTATTGTAGAGTATTATTAATGAAAAAAGTGTGCAAAGAAATAAATTTTATATTAATAATAATTTTTTAATGCTATTATATTTTATCATAAAAATAAATGATAATAAACTTTAGCCAATTTATCTTTTATATTGCAGTTATATATCTATAATATTAATAGATATGAGTTGAGATTCAACTTGCATTTTAAATATATTCTAATAAAAAATAAAAATATATTATAAAATTGGATGATTTATTGAAATAATTAAAAAATAAGAGTTTCTCTTAAGGTGAAGCTTTGATTATTTTCCATCAATTAATGTGTTTGAGTTGTAAAATAAATTTAATGAGCTATAAAAGATATGATTAATGTGATTGCTCTGATAGCTATAGCATATCCTTAAAATGAGTAGCGATTGAACCGATACGTAATCTGCAAGAATTTTGCAATTAAACTCTTTAGTCCTACTTCTTGGTCATATATAAATGTCGCTTTCAATTTCCTAAACATTAAGCAGGAGATATGTGTCCACAAAACTGCTATAATCATAATCGCTATTTCTAATGCACTGGAATACTAAACAGTATCAGTATAGGGGGTCTCTCAGAACGAGGCAATAATTTAAGAGTTTTATAGCATTGATAAAAGGCGCTCATATGTGCTCATATGTGCTCATATGTACAATAAAATACAGTAAAATAAGAAATAAGTAAAAGTGAAGCCAACTTTAGCCAAATTTATCTGTAGAGTAAAGTATGCTTTTATTTAACTTTATTGCTTCGTCCGCTGTACTTATTATATGCCCGAACATAACAAGTTGTGCCGCAAGTAATAGCTATGAATCAAGTTAACTGCGACCAACTTCACGAAGAAATTACCATTGAAGGTGATTTACAAGCCCTTAAATATAGAGGTTGGGAATGCACACAAAGCGAATTATTTATTATTATTATTAGAGCTACAAAAAATATTATATCTATGGCAGGTATGTCATAAATCCTATGTATTTGCAATAAAAATCGAGTTAAGTATTTTTCTTATTCAGCAGTGTGTTATTCACAATTCACATGTACTACTCATAAGAGAACGTGTGTTCTCCTATTTTTAATGCGCTCCGATATAATCGCTTTTATTATTATACATTTCCACAGAGAAGTCATAAAATCATCAGCAGTCCAGTGATGTAGACATTGCTTTCCACTTCAATTTGTTATTTTGTCTGGTTTTTGCCAATGTTTATGTTTCTCTATTTTAATATCACTTTCCTTTTATTTTAGAGCACTATTAAAAGCAGAGATTATTTATTTAGAAAAGTTTGAGCTCTCCATAATTTTTTAAGATCCAAACGTCAGATACGGAGTAAAAATAATTTATGTTTGAGCTTATAGTGTAATATAAGTTATTATTAGCGCTTTGTGATAAATGAAAGGAAATTAATATAATAAGCCGTCTCTGTTTAAGCATAATTTAATAATTTTTATGAATTCGCAAAACCCATCCCTGAAATTAAAATTATTATTGCATTTACTGTCAAAACAATATATGTATAGATACTGTATGTTTAAATATATGTGTATAACCTCCTACTTTGTTTATAATAATTTTAAAAAGCCATCTTATTTAGAAGCAAAGGTGGTAAAGGTGGCGGTTTAGCATATTTGTAAATTATTGCTTATGTCTTAAATGTTAAGATAATTTAACTTAAGGGTATTCAAGACTGTATTTTACAGTACAGTACTATTCATTGAATATGCCATGAGTGTGAGCACTATGTATATAATGTGTATGCAGAGGCTATACTCTGCTCACTGTGAGAACTGGCTCTGCAAAAATTATTATTATAACCATAGAGTCAGATTTGATATATGAGCCAATTAAGCAGCCCATAAATAAACATTATGGATGAGAAGAAAATTTTAAGGTCACCTCTAACTAATAAATAGCAGACCCCCTTTTTCCGTGTTTGGCATCCCCTTATTTTTAATTTATATTTCTTCTAAGAATTCTTCGTAATGTTTATTTCAAAAAAGGTGTTTGTAATCATTGAATGAGACAAACTATACCTGTTTCGAACTGCAGAAGATTTACTGCTAATATTTCAATGCTATTTACGACTCTAAATATTGTGATCCCATTTACAAAAAGTACAGCAAATTTGTAAAAATAAAGAAAGTTTTCTTATAAGAACAAAAATTCAAATAGTAGTAAATCTTATTTGTTTGTCTCGATGTGTAACACATGTGACGAAAGTCAAGTCTAAAAATTAAAAGAAAGAAAATGTAACGAAAAAATAAGATGTTTTCAAATATGTTGACGAGTGATTGAAATGGCAGTATTTCATTGGCATTACCCGTTTGATTGCTATACTTAAATAGCATACGCGCCAACATAAGTAACTGTATGTCAATCAAAATCATTTGTGTGAGCGTTGAAATCATACAAAACTTGGAAAATGTCAAATCCGCCCGAAATCTAAGATACTGTAAAGAGTGATGCAAAACGTATTCTTACTTTTGAAACAAAGCAGTTCATTCCCTATTTCAACGATTCATTCTTTTTTTATGAAAGTACGCTAAACAAGTTCTCAAAGAAATTTAAAAGAGTATTTGCAAAACTATTTGAATTATTGGAACAAAATTTAAATATAAATAAATCATAACTTTTGAATAGAAGTAATCCTTAAAACGTAAATGAGTGGAAAGTATATGAAAAAATTGTGCTCATTGAGACATTCAGAATCTGTCAAATAATAAAAAATGAGAAAAATTTCTAAACTGAAAACCCAATATTTAGAAATGTAACGCAAAAGCAAACATTTTTTGCCAAACATACATATATAGAGACACACGAACTCTACTCATATATACAACGCCTTGTTTCAACAGGAAGCTCAGGGTATGAAAAGAAATGCATATCAAATGGTTAACAGTAAAGTAAATACCACGTATGACATTTAAAGTTACCAAAAGCTCATTAAACTAATGTCAAAATTGCAGTTCATTATTACAGATGCGATGTTCGCGTGACCAAAACACACAATCATTTCCAGTTTCACTCACTGTTCACACGAAATTTTTTCCAAGATTTACTCCTTATTTTTCGTTATATTGTGTTCATATTTCAAGATAATGTTTTCTTATTTCTCAATTAGTTTTTTATGTTCCCTTATTTATTGCATACATTTTTCTTTTGACTCAATTCAATAAATATAATATAAATATAATTTTGAAATCTTTCATCAGTAAAGTTAAAAATAAAACTTTATAAGGAAAACAAAAATAATTAATTGTAATATTATTCTAAATGAGCAAAAAAAATGACAAACAGATTAATCGAAGTGAATGCATATAATAGGGTAAACATTAAATAAAACAGCTATTCATCATTTTGTGCTCATATAATATTTTATTTACACAGCCCAAAGAAAAAAAGCTGATATCTTCCATAGTTAGTGCTGTGAAATATGAAATATATCGCATGTCAGTAAAGCATTTGACTAAAATTTCAATATATTTTCAGTGGGAGTCAAAACTAGTGACTTGACTGACAGCAACATAGCAGTGAACACTATATGAATCAGGCTTGTTATGAGAACATCACAAAATATACTAGAAATAGGATAAGGAAATGTCATGAATAGAAATAAATGAAACATCAATATGAAGGCTAATTTAGAGCAATGCGGCTCATATCAAAAGAGTATAACTTTGAAATAGCGATTCAATATGACATTCTTTTTGACAATGGATTATTGGTAAAGTTGAGGCTCCAATTCTTGGATTTTTGGATTCAATATTGACAGTACAATAAAGTTGAAAAGTAAAAATAGTCTCAATTTTATAATAAGAAACTATCAACTTTTTCATGGCTTAAAAATAAATAATATTAAGGCAGAACATAATACTGTAATAAATTGGATCAAAACATTACAATAAATCAAAGTTTTTCTTTAAAAGTCAGTTTTGAATAAACAAAAATACTATCGTATTATTTATAAAAAAATGTAAAAAATTTAAGATTAATATCTATGGTATTTTCATTGATTTCAAAAAATGTAAACCTAATCCCATTAATTTTGAAATTGAATATCATTGATCTTGTCAATAGTTTCGTTAAAAACAGTATAATTTTTAAAAGTGATTTATATGATAAATTTTTGCAATTTATTTTTATGTTATATTTATAAAAGTTAATGCAATTTTTTCATATCGCTATAACTGATATCAATGAAAAAGAAGCAAAACAAAGCTGAAGCTTAATCAAAATGAAAAACTATGTGAATCAATAAATAAAGCAATAACTTACATAAAAATAGAGATATGATCCTCAAAAAGAAATAAAAAAGGAGTCGTGCAGTAAATCATAACTAGCATATAATGTATTCAGCTTCAGATAATTTAATTTAATGACAAAATTAAATTTCTTTATTTCTCAGTTTCTATTTTGAAACTACAATTATTGTTTATTTGCATAGAATTATCTGATAAACAATGATATAATTATTTTGGCATATGTTTGAGCAGTTGTTTTCTAATCTTTATTTAATTCTAATAAAAAATCAAAAAAAAATTGTTAAATAATACTATAGATTATAGTTAAGTTTATGGTTATTATGATATATACTTGTATAATGTTTTATAAATGTGTGTGAGTGAGAAAGAAAGAGATTGATAGTGTTAAAAAATAAGTGTAAAGATAATAATAACTGGCAGATAATAATAGCTGTCATATGAAAAAAGAATAATATAACAGAGTTAAGAGAGTTTGTAAGAGAGAAAACAGGTAAATAAAATTGGCACTTGCATACAGTTGCATACAATTGCATAGAATAGTGCGTATAAGTATACATAATAGAAATTATAGCTGTCTTTAGTAATGCTATCCTTAGATTATGGCCAACTTGTATGATGTAGTTTTAGTTACACAAAATACAACAATATATAATATAATATAATAAGTTTGATTCATGTAATGCTACTGTAATGCATAATATTTTTTGCCAACTCGATAGCGTGACACTGACTGGCGTTTTCGTTTCCTCGGCTCTCCATTAGAATCATTCAGCGTTCATGTAATGCCCTTCATTGCGATTTGCAAAACGAAAACATCAATCATAATGATCGACATATCTGACAGTTTTCTCAATAGCGCATAGTTATAGTACAGCCTGAGTACAGCTTGTGAACAATATAACAGTTTTTGGATCGAGAGATTGCGAGTCAAGCGAAGAGATGAGTTGCTTGCGTTCGAGTTTCTAACAATTCTATGGCGCGATATATGCCTCACATATCAGATAAAAATAAACATTCAAAAAATGGGATAAATTTTTTTCCCAATAGTTGAGAGCCCAATAGTCTCATTGCCCAATACAGTAGAACAATACCTGTTCATGTGATTCATGTGAAATATTTTTGATTCAATTGTAATTCAATTTTGATTCAATTGTTTTTTCTACTTCTGAATTACCATAATTTAGGAGAAAAAGTTCGGCAAAACATAAAGAGATTATATTATTTTGCTGTCATACCAGTCATACCATTACTACTTTTTTAATGTGTGTGATTTACTACTAATGCGATTGCAGAGCTTGTTGTAAGTCATGAAATGATGCAAAATAATGAGTTTCACATTTCCAACAATTGCCATTTCTAACACTTATCGGATCATTAAATCTATGGGAAGACAGACAACCTTGAATTAAATCAAACCAATAAAAGAGTTTTGCGGCTTATTTTTTGCTTAAACCAAATTTTGACAGATAATTCACACAATAACATAGCCTTTTGTTGGGTTTAATTCACTGAGAAATTCGTGAAACTTTTACGACAGTTGTTTCCTCTCATACAACAATTTTTGCCATTAGAGACTTTTTCTCTCTTCTCAGCCCAATGTATCTCTAACTTTTAT
>JAQGCH010000401.1:0-24142 GCA_034699485.1 Nanhermannia elegantula | reverse complement strand
AATCTGCAGCCCTGTTAAGAGTACTAAAGTACCCTAAGTTGGGCCGCTTAGTCTATGCTAGCCTTGGAAAACTTTTTGGTATACAGTTAGACTCGAACCCACAGTCAATTAGTGAACTATGTGAACTTTTGACTCAATAATGAGCCAGTGCCTAGACCAACCAGCAGCATTTTAATTAGATAATAGAATAGGTTTAATATAAGATCTAAATATACTATTTTTCTAAAAATAAAAATATCTGAAAAAATTGTTCAAAAAACCATTTATATTCCAACTCTCCCTGCAACTTTTCGAGTTAACCACCGTAATTATATTTGTCTTGCTGCAAAAACAATAACGAGAATTTATTTATATCCAATACATTAATGATTCGGCTTCAGGTCATTTCAAAAAATGGTTTCAGAATTGCATAAATTCAGTAAAAGACTCAAAAAAGGTGTATTGATATTAACATTCTATTGATTAACTAATCCTAACAGAAAAGATTATGATTGAAATTTTCACTTTAGTTTGCATTTTGTGTGTAAAGAAAACCAAATTGCATTGTTTTGCATTTAGTTGAGGAATAATTAAACTTAGAAATTTAAATGAGAGTCAGTGAAATGAAAAATTTCCGCGGTCTTTATACCTTATAATCAGAATAATGTTATAAATAATCATTTATTTAAGATATAATTTTGGGTTTTTATGTTGAAAGAATGCGAATCGTTTAACATTCAGATCGTAAATCGTAATTCTTTTAAAATACAGTTTAGTAATTATCTTCTAATATATTTTCAGAGATCCACAAACACTATTCTAAATGAATTAATATTCTATTTCTTCAATGAATAGAATCAGTTTTATATTTCAAAAACAACATAATCTAAATTCTCTAAATTATTCACAAAACGAAAATATTTAAATAAAAATTAAGATATTCTGATGAGAAAAAAATTAATGCAGTATTTATTCTCATTTATTAAATAATTTAATTATTTACCGTAAGTCCAAAGAACTAATGATTAGAATAATTTGCGAATCTTAACCTGTTTTTAGTTAGAATAAAAATAAAAAATGAACTATGAATAAAATTGTTAAATAATAAGAATATTTGATTATGGCTTGAATTACACATAAATCAAAGAATTAAGTGAGAATGCCTTCCAAGA
This sequence comes from Nanhermannia elegantula, assembly GCA_034699485.1. NCBI lineage: Eukaryota > Metazoa > Arthropoda > Arachnida > Sarcoptiformes > Nanhermanniidae > Nanhermannia > Nanhermannia elegantula. Next base: position 22,991 of record JAQGCH010000401.1, on the reverse strand, counting down.
ATGCGAGAAGCTCAATTTTTTTATAAATGTTTGTAAAACTGTATAAAAACATCTTAAAGATTTGTTTTCTGTTTGTTGTATGCTTAAGGGATAATTATTCCCTGTGTTTATCGAATTAATTTTTAGCTAAAAGGAAAATTGACAATATTATTAAAATTTAGTGGACAATACATCATAAGCTGTTTACTATATATAATGAGGAGCAATAATTAAATATTAAATTAACATATTTCTCAAATGAATTCAGTCAAAATGGATTAATCGATTAATATAAATTAGTAGCTAAAAAATATTTGATATAGGTTTCAAACTTTTAAAATCTGTTGACGTTTCTGTTTATTATTTAAGTTTCTCATTATTTGAAAACAAAATTTTCAAAATTAGAACAAATATATATTCTGTAACGAAAGCTCCACTCTTTGAGCAAACTTTGATTAGATTTATGATCGAAGAAAAATTGTTGTAATATATAAAACAATTTCATTGATAGTTATTGCCAGTTATTGCAACATTTAAAAAGTTTATGTATGCAATTGTAAAATCAATTACAGTTTGTTTGGGCATTCAATTGCAATGAGATAATGCCCACAATAACGTGTAAAAAAATGAAATGATCGCCACATATGATCACTTGGATATGTGTTTCCTCAATGATGTTTCTCACGCAAGTCGTTAAGTTTCCTCTTATTTGCTTTCCGAGAAGCAACACATAAATTCTTGAAAGTTTTATCAAATACTAATGTGAATATTAATAAATATTCAAATAAATATAGTTTAGACATGAGAATCAAGTAAAAAATGAATTCAATAAGTTATGAAAAGCTACTAAATGTCATGATAGGAAATCAAATTTCCAATGAATGGCACTTCGATGCTATGATTATTAGAGATTCATTCAAACAACTGGAAGGCATTTGATATAAGTTAAGTTTGAGGTTACGCTTGCATGAGTGCCAAAGTATTTTTAGGGTTTGATTGTATGTCTTCTGCTGGAATTGAGTATTACTATAAAGCGCTAAATTAAACAATTGACCGAAAGAAACCCATAATCTTTTCTGGTATATGTCCTCATAGCTTAATAAAACAATTCTTTATCAATCGTTTTATTTATTTTTTTTACTTTTCTTCCTGTTCACCATTTCTTCAACCATTCAATAGCATACATACACATGATATAAATCTTTACTATTAATTCATTTGATTCATTAATGAAATTATGTTCAATTCATTACTGCAAATAAAATTATATGAAAGCTGAATATTTGTATTATAATTCAGTTAAATTGAGTGAAAGCATGCAAAATAAGCGGTAATTGCAAATTAGTATCGGATACTTTAATATAATAATTTTAGTGCAAACTATTTTACTTAAAATTTAAAATTACTTAATCGATTATCCCGTTATGTCATTAATTCTATAAATCAAAGTTTTATAGGATTATTATATAAGATTTACTTTAAAAATTGCTGTAATTAACATATCCTGAAGTCAACCAATTATAATATTCAAACTCTGAATCTCTATTATTATATCCCATCTCTATTATTAAAATATCTGAACATTGCATGGCTTTGAATCAAACATATTTAATCAAACAAACACTGATATGCCTTTATTTAAAAAATATTTTAATAAAAAAATTTACAAACAGAGAAGGAAATCGATGTCAATATCAAACAAAACAAATTTAGTAAAATGACAAAATAAAATGACATGAATATAGTTTTGCTCTTTATTTTACTCTATTTATTCAGCACATCGTCTAAAAAGCTTTCGAGTCAAATATACTTAAAAATATCATATAACTAATCACAAACTGTATTATATCCTGTTGTCTTTTAATCTAAAGTTTCGTGATCTCATCTGATCTTATCTAATAAAGAAACAAAATATTTAAATATTATAATTCATGTAGTATTAAAAGCATCCGTTTTCATAATTTCAAGTTTTTAATAATAATCATTTAAGGCTATTATTAATTTAAACAAATATAATATTAAAATTAACAATAATATTAAGTTTATGCAAAAACTCAGATTTTATTAACTTAAATAACAAAACTAAACAGAAACAAAATAATTAAGTTTTATTGAATTTGATAAAATTTAAGATTTAATCGAAATAATTGAAATCAAAACTATTGGACCCAAATTGAAAATATGGAAAAGTAAATAGGAATTAATAAATTGGAAATTGGTTTACGAACTTTTGGCCTCAAAGATAGTGCTCCCCATCCTACCCTTATAGTTAATTTAAAATTTATAACATAATTTAAAGTACAGTACTTAAAGTGCTGTACTGGATAAGCATAAGGCAAGGCTTTAGCGACAACTTTGTTTGTTCTATAGTACAAATTCTTTCATCAAAATTCCTTTTTTATCAAGTGCTGTCATTCTATCAAACAAAGTAAACGCACATCAATAGAATAATTTTGTATAATTCTTATTCAGTTGGAAAAAAGTGAAAGTAGAACATTGAAAAGACTTGAGAATCTATATAACTCACGAACAGCAGTAATGTTTTTTTCTTTTCCTGATAAAAGTTCTGGCGTTCAGGCGTTCTGCTGTTCGATTTCAGGCGCAATGAAAAGTTTGCCGCTCAGTAAGAAAAAATGATTCTGAAAGCAACAATTTTTTATTGCTATTTTCACTATAACTTTACGAATGTTTATGCTGTATTGGAGCCTAGTTTTGTGTGAGCTGCGAAACGTAGTCACTCGTAACCACGCATGCATTTTCTTCCCTGTTGTTGTTCATAAAAAATAAGAATAACTACTGACTTGGAACCGACGGCTGACCCACTTGGATCTGCATGTTATTAGTGAATAATTTTATTTGAAATATATAGCGAAACATACTTTTGTTCGATTGCCATCAATAGTGATAGACAAAGATTGGTTGAAAATGTTGTGCACAACTCAGTGCCACGTTCTTAAACTTATTTCAAATTTGGTTCTCTATATTTCAAATTTGGTTCTCTATATTTCAAATTTAGTTCTCTATATTTCAAAAATCCCTATATTTCTATCTCTCAAGTGATGGAATGATAGAATAATGCAGTAACAGCTGCCACATAATCAACGACGTGACACATTATGAGATTCAAATTGACTTTAGTTTCTCTCTTTTCTCTCCTATGCCTCAAGTTTGGACATTTATAGAATGGCTTCGGCTTTTGGCTATTGTTCGGTTCAGTAATGATAGGGCGCTCATTGACACTCATATGGATTGTTTGCAGCGATGCAAAGAGAATTAACAATTTTATGGTCACCAAAACATGGTCTGTTCAACTGGAATATCATTCGCATGTATGGCATCAATATCTGTCTTACAGTATCTGATGGTTTAGTTTGACTTTGCTCTATATGAGGGTGTGTCTGCAACAGTCACTTCACGTACCATATATATGATTTCACAATATATAGTCAATGGTGTAATGGTGTTGCAGTATATGCTAAAAGACATTTGAAGCTTAGTAGAGGCTTGGATTCGCATTTTAGAGCTGAATGCATCAAATAATAGTAGGTTTGACTTGAGCTTATGCTTCCAGACTTCCATTAGGCATTAGTGCTTCGCATCCCCTTTCAAGCTGTAAGAGTTAAGCAAAAAGGGTTTCCATATAGAGAGTATGTCTTTGCTCTTCTGCTCCACAACATATTATTGGCCAAATGCTGAACAGAATATACAGATAGTGCAGAGTATACAATACGGTGCATCATAACTAACTTATAGCATAATACTAGTGATACTATAGAGTAATGCGAACTCAGCAAAAACTGATCGGCTGATTGAAGCCCTCCTGCACTTCAATAAGCATATTGATGATGCATAGCCGAGCACACAAACAAACAGACGCCGAAATCAAGCAAAGGAGCATCGCTTTATATCAGACCCATAATTTGGACCGAAGTACGGCGTCTACAGTTTTTTACTTGTTTCTACAGTACCAGCAATGCTGGCGACCCCTCTTCTATACCTTTCATCCCCTCGAATATTCGCTTCTGTCTTTGCAGCATTCTTACACGGTCAGTGAGGCGCCTCACCATACAGAATGGCCCATAATTATTACGTTTGTACTTTCTCTCCGGCTCTAAATGTTGAAACTCATGTGAAAGTATACCTTGGGTTCAATTCGAGAAGTTTATCATCAAAAACCAAATGCTCTCTTCTAAACAAAATATCATTGCTTTAATAATCTTGCAAGGCTATCACTTATGAACTCAAACATGTCTTACCAAAACTCTATAGAAATCATATTTGTTTACAAACATCAAGTATTCTCATAAACTTTTCTATTCATAATTTGCTTTTTTTATTTGAATTAATACCAAAACAATTGAAATGTTAGAATCAAATATCACTTAATTAGCGAAAATCATCTTTGAAATTGGTTTTTAAAATCTAACCAATCATTATAAGCTATGTAACTGTATTACTAAGTTTTCAAATCAATGACTATTCTTAACAATTACTAAATCGCCTTTAAACTGACTACAAAAGTTGCCCACTGGTAGGCTTTTATGATTAAATCCCATTTCGCTGTATTCATTAGATTAAAAATTGAAAAATGTTTCAATACATCGAAATGAGAAGAAACTGGCTTTTATTGAGCATTAAATTAATTTCATTCCTAGTGAAACATGAGTATTGCATATTATGAGAATGTGCATCACATTTAGTACATCTGATCATATCTTTACATAATTTAAGCTTAAACTCATTGCTGGAATTATGAGCACAATGCAAACAAACATTTAAATTGCGCCAATTTACATTTATTGTCAAATTTAACATCTTTTACGGGTCTGAAAGGAAACAAACTATTTGGGATCTCAATGAGGCTGTTTCGTAGAGTTTATGAATCATTTTTAAGACGCAATTTTCTCTGGATCTAATAGATGGGCAATGTTTTGAGCCGTAAAAATCATTTTATTTTCAAAGCGGTGTATTGTATTATTAATTAATTTTAGAAATAAAGTTATAAGTGTTTCAAATAATTTTATCCCACGTAACATTCAATTCATATGTTTAATTAAGCTTACAGTTTACCGGTATATTACCTCTACTTAAATATTGAACAATGCATTTTGAAATATAAGAATCTATAATTTAACGACAGGCAGAGTGAATCTAAACAATACTCTATGCCCTCTTTCTCATGCAAATGAAACCTTTATCTTTCAAGAATTGGTTTAAATATATATAGCATTTGAAAGTTGTGCATAAAATTACACAAATGATAAAGAATGCAAAAGCTTTTAAATTATTACAAATAACGCTCAATTTGAATATAGCTCAACAGAACTCAAGCTTAACTACATTTAAATCAAGTTTTCAAGATTTTATGTCTGATAATCTAATGATTATAAAAAGTTTATTCTTGTTAGTAGATCTGTTTTATTGATAGCATGTTTACATATCTTCATGGTATGAGATTCTGACAAATTCTAAAAAATTATTTATTCATTCAATGCATTCAATGCAATATTAGTGCATTTCATTATCAAATATTCTAAAATTTAATTGAAATTCTAGAAAATAATTGAAATCTAAATTCGAGTATATTCTAGTTTTTGACAACTTTCGAGTTCTAGTGAACCTATTAATTTTGTTTTCATATTATATGAATTTTCAAATTTTTTTATTATCTGCATCACTGGTCTTCGAGTGTTCGAGTCTTCAGGATTTAATTTATAATTCCCACAACATTTTTCTCAATAAGTAGCAAACATTTAGAAAAAAAATTCTAAGACTTAAATATATGATTTTAAGGTTTAAATTTTATTTTTGAAGAAGTTATTTTTGAGCCTTACATAAAATTTTGAATTATAAATAGAGTTAAATGAATAAATTAAAGTCAAGAAATTGATAATTATAAAAAAGCTTATTATATTCCTAATAATTAATTAGAAATTTATCAAAATTAAATTCGTTTTAATTCAGTCAAGCGGTTTATTATTAGATAAGTAACTTTTTAGTATAAAAATATTCATTCTGTATATTGGCACGAAATAATCGCTTAATAATTATACAACATTATGAAATTATTATAACTCTTTTAAATAAAATCACTTCATTTGCAGTAAAACCTTGAGATAGTAATTAAGGAAAGAAGAAAATAGTAATATATAGAATGTGAGATTGACATGTTAGGCATGTTAGGCATGTTAAGATATCTAATACAAGTAATGTAAACACAGGACATAACTGGAGTCCAATATAGATTAGAAATTGCATTATTAACGAAGCAGTAATATGTATGCATAGAATAACATAGCTCTTTAACGCCTCTGCATAGCACGAACCTTTGAAGCACATAATTGATAAACGTTATATTCGTTATATTAATGCCGATTTTTCGTGCCGAGAACTGAGTCCTCTCTGAATAAGTTAACATTATTGCGCACAAAGCATTGCTTTTCATCTAAATTTTTTTATGTGGCTTACAAAATATGCTCGTTATGATGAGGCGTCGCTCAGCTTACGTGAATTGGATGTACTCTGAATCAAAATTAATCACAGTCCCCAGTGAGACATTAGTGAGCTTACAATACTGCCATACATACACGTGCAGATTGTTTTTCTGTTTTTTCCGGGGAATCAGAACTTTCCAAAACTCAAATCTCTCCAAAATGAATTCTATTTTGAGTTAGGCCTCAATTGAGACATGAGTTCTGCCAATCTATTCACTATTCGAGTTCTGTTTGTGCTTATAGACTGATGCGGTCGAAGCACATCACATATTTGATATTTGCAAAAAAGGAACCCCTGAGTGTCCCGACCCCACCCATCACATGCGCTCGACCAACGTTTAGGGCTTTACAAAGTCAAGTGCACATCGGACTGCACGCGCCCTGTTTTTTGAGCATTATATTAAGAGCTTAAAAATGCATTTCTAAATAGTTAACTCAAAAGCGCTGCAAAACAAAAAAATAAATCAGTTTCCAAACAATATCTGTATTATCCGATTCAAAATAAAGACTATATAATGAAAAAAGGGAGAAATGAAATAGAGATGAATAAGAGAAGCAAAAGAACATTTGATATGTCAGTTAAGCAAAACATGCGCAATGGTTTCTCCCATCAAAATATGTAAAAGTTTTTGAGTTTAGACTTTGTCAAAGACTACTCACCGACACGACAAACCGATGTATTGAAATGAAAAACAATGATATTGTTTTGGCCAAAATTTGATCCATTGTAAAGTTTAGTGATGAGATGGGATGATGTTCTCGCACTAGAACGCAATGATAAACTAAATAGAAGTTCGTCAGAGTGATTGCTTGCTTGATCAGAGTGTTATTACTAGATATACTTGATGTGCCAGTTGTTTGGCTCAATGCTTTAGTGTTAACTGCTTTGCGCTGCTTTGCGTCAAACCAAATAACAGGTCCCTTAACATCAATAAAAGACCTTCTCTCTCAAAATAATTAACATAATTTGACTCATTTTGAAGCAATTCCATACAATACAACTACAAATTAAAGGAACACTAAAATTATATAATATTATAGAGTACCACATATAATAATCTGCACTTATACTCCGTATTAGCCCTCAATCTCTTATGCACTTATGTTTTTGCTTTCATAAAATACACTCATGACTTACTTTAATGATGGTTATTATTCATATTGATATATATCTCTCTCCCTTTTCAACTATAACAATAGAATCACAATTTGATAAAATGCTACCCTAACTAAATGAATGCTTATTTTCTAAATTTTTCAAATACTAATTCTTAAAGTTGTAAAACTACTATAAATGAAATTAACAACTAATAAAAAAGCATATCATTCATATATTCATTAGTACTTCTATTCAATTTTCTAATAATGCATGTTCATTGAGCTTGAGTCTGACGGAGCTTGTACTAACCTGAGCCTACACAGTGATAAATGTGTTTGGCTTAAGTCGAATTTCCCCGAATATTGACGCCGAATCCAAAAGTTTTCATTTTGTGCAGGCTCAATATCACGTCGAATAAGCCGAATAATTGGCTTTTCTGTTGAAATTTAGTTTGTTGGTTTATTCATAATTTTTTTCCATAATAGATTTTGTATTCTACAGTAATTCAGATCAAACTGTACAATTTATACAATTAGCTAAAGTAGGTGCCAGTTTTTCTCAAAATTAAACTTCAGGTTTGAACACCACTTCTTCACTTTTTGACTAAACTCTAGTGATTTCTTTACAAAGTTGAAAATATTTTTTCTCCCGATTTAATTCTTATAAAATTCATGAACAAATTAATGTAAATTGAATTGATTAAAAATATAGCAAATAAATTACCTTTTGAGTAAAAAACATTAAACTTTGAAATTCGGTGAATTTCGAAGAATATCGTGTAAAATGAAACTGATTTTCTTCTAAATTAATTCATAAACACTATAGATTGGATTAAAACCTTGAAATTTGTTACTCCGAACAAAATGTGGAGATCTGACTAACCGTAAGCGTTATATAATTAATTAAGAAAATCTTTAAATAAATTAAAATAACGTTAACGTATAATAGTAGACATTTTTGTTAATATGCTTTAATTATTGTATATATTTTCGCCGAATTTCGACAAAAATACTTGAGTTTATTGCTTACGCCGAATTCGACTTTCAAAATATTTATTATTGATTATTAAAAATATTTTAGACATTAGAGAGATTCACCAATTTATGAATTCTTAAATACTGTACTGTGCATCTAAAGTGACAATCATTTAATTGGTTTTACCATTAATCCAGATTAAAGTTGTTTCAAATTTTTCTTTTTGTGTTTTATTGAATGCTTTCTAATTACAAATACAGAAAAAGGTGTCTTTACTTTTATTTGATGCCAAACACATGTAATACTGGTGGACTTTCTAAACATCATATACAGATTTGAGTTTGAGCCGGACTGAGCTTAGGCTGAGAAGTCTTGAGTCTTGAGACTAAGCCTCAGGCCCAAAAAAGCTCTTGAACTTAGCCTTGAGTCAGGACTGAATCTTTGAATATCACATTAATTAAGAAAATTTTATATAATTTTGTTAATATTCATTTTCATCAAGAATTCTTATGAGGTTGACTTCGATGAATAACTGTGACTTCAAGTCCATAAATTCAAACAAATTATTAATAAATCAATTACTGCACTCATAAAAAACAATTTTCAGCGATTATTTCTTATGAAAAATGAATAAACATTATTAATAATGATAAGATCAATACAGTGTACAGAAAAGTGTACTCAAAGCACTGTAATTGAACTTATATTCAATTTAATTAATAGAAATTCAGTTAAACAACTGAGCAATTAAATTAATTTTTAGAATTCATTCAAAAATTTTTATATTTAACTTCCTTTTATCGCATAATTTGCTTAAACAATTGAATAAAAATTGTAATAAAAAATGTTTCTCAAGTGAACTTTTAAGTAACTCAGAAAACAATACTAAATCTTCACTTTTCATTTCCAATTTATGCAGAAATAATTCTGAACTCAACTCACAATTATTAGACTCATTGAAATTTATTTTTACAAAAATTAATATAACTTATAAATAAATAAAAAATATTTAGTTAGTTTTATATAATGATTAAATTACAAAAGATTTAATATTTGTCTTAAAATAATAATCCCTTCTATGAGAATGCGTTGAAAAGAGATCTTAACAGTATTGCCATTAAAGATAAAGAATTAAATTTAAAATAAAGTTTATTTGCAATTAAAAATGATTTGTTCAAAATTATATGAAAAATAGTAAATTAGATCAAAACTGGGGTCCAATTAAAATTTTTACTTGAATGAGATTTCTAAAAAGTATTTGAGTTAAAAAACATACATCTCTTTTGAATTGATTTGTAAGTGCGCTTTGAGAGCTGTGCAGCACTTGTTTCTCAGACTCTATTGACTATTTAGTTTATAGTACGATATCTTCTCTGAAGATGTGAAGGTACAGATAAGATTTGAAAATAGTAAACATTGACGGACATTTCCGCTCCAACTCATTCATTTGTGTTTTTAAAAATACACTTTACCTGTAGTTAACTTAAGTTCATTTTGATGTAGTAGTATAGTTAGTAGTACCTGTGCTCAGCCTGCACTGTATTGTATGTTATTGTAATATTTGTCAGAATGTAATTCACAAATTTTGGAGTAATCAATGGTCTAATAGTATATTTCTATTAAACTATTCAAATGAGGCTAAACCTTGTGTTTCATATTTGTAGGAATGACAGAGAGGTCTGATTTTAAAACATTATCAGATTATTTATTAAATCTAAAGTTAAACTTCTTATAAAATTCACATAAATTTATTACTAATGGATTATTGAAATGTTTCCCCTCACTAATTACTGGTAGAGCAGTGATTCCCAAACTCAATTTGACGGATCGTTTGTGATCTGTGGAACAGGTTTAGGTGATCCGCCACCAAGTTTTGAAGTTTTAAGTAAAGTGATCATTAGCTTTAAATATGAAACAAATGAAAGCATTTGATTCTCAAATTTTAAAGTAGGGTTTGGAAAATACTAATGGTCTGAAATACTTATTGGAACCAATAAACAAGCATAATATTATACTTTATGCTGAATGTGCTGAGCCACCAAATAAAAAACAACTGGATTAGGAAACTGAACGATCAGTTTTAAAAAAGTTTTATTACTACAGCATATTTTCCATTATAAAAGGCATGATTGAGGAAAATTTAAATCCAATATAAATTGTTACTAAAACTTAATATAGAACTAAATGCAGACCAGACTATTTTGTTTTGAACAAATCCAAACTCTTAAACGTTGAAAAACATTTTATTTTAAGCAAAAACTGTAAAACCTCTTGAATGAGGATAAACTTTAAAATTATTTTAAAAATAAATATAATATAAGTTTGAAATGTTAATGATTCGTGAGATTAATGATTCTAAATTGTTCAGTTTGATTATTGAGTAAAATACGATTTAATAACTAGAAAACCAATTTTAGTGTGCATTTTGATGTGAAAATATGCATATTTTTAATTTTATATATAAAGGTTTAAATATTTGGCATTTTTTAAGTCCAGACTTGACTCTATCAAAAGTGGCAATACCTGAGGCAGACACAAAGCTTTCAAAAGCTGATATCTTTAAGTAATTTAAAATTAATAATTATTCAATGATAATATCATTAATAAAAATAAATAAAATAAAATAATAGTTTCCTCTATGAAGACAAACTGAGTGCAGGTGAATAACACATTTACACCAATTTCATTGAGAAACACAGAATTTCAATTTAAATCATATTATTATAAATATGAATTCAATGTTTTAATTACATTAAAGTCACTTTAAATATTCTGAATGAAACAAACGATACACAGATTGGTCAGAATTATTTCGCTGAATTCATTTTTAAAATACTCTTAACTTGTTTTTAACTTTAAGGGCAAAGAATGACTTTTTTCTGCAAATCTATGAAATCAAATACCTTTTATGGCATTTATTATAAATAATTAGATTAATTAGTTTTACTGATTTTAATTATTAAATATTTCATTACTGTAATGTAGGTATTTCATCAATTATAAGAAGTTAATACTAAACCATTTTTTAAAATAAATAATTGATATTATTTTGAAATCAATACTTGATTTATTGCAGAAAATTTAATCTAAAACTTTTTATTATTATATTTGAATACATTAGAAATTCATTTGAAATATCAGATTTAGATAAATAGAAATTTATTATTGATATAATTTACTTGATTTTCAATTATTGTACTGTAAGTAAACTATTTCCATAATTTAATTTTGCTCTCATTTTAGTCAAAAAACTGATTCAGAAAAACTCTTTGTTAACAAATAAAAATGAAATTTGATGAAAATTTTGTTCGGGGCATTAAAACACTCTTCGATAATTTGCAATTACATAAAATAATGTGCTTTCAGTTTTTATGGCTATTTATAAATCATTAAAACTGGTCGGTTAACATGTAATTTTTCAATATTATTAATAAATACATTTGTTAGACTATTTGTTCAAAGCTGATCAGCCAAATAAGTGATCCAATGTATGTTGATTTACTTTATAACTAGTAAGGCAATAAAATAATACGCTTATAAACTTTATAAACATGAATATACTTTTCAAATAAGGCATAGTCAATAAAACTGTGTTTGTGTGCTCTTAAATATAAATGCAATCTAAAATTCTGCTTAAGTACAGTACTGTTACTGTATTTGAGGCAATTGAAGAGAGCAGTGCGTAATAATTATTGGAATCATACTGTCTGATAGAATAACATAATTCCATGAAAAGTAACATACAGTTTATAGTGTAACTCACAACTATGTCTTTGAATGTTTGAATTTAAAGATCATTAGTAATGATAAACAAAAAAACTATAAATTTTTAAAATAATGCTAAAAGTCTTTCTAATTGCAGTTTTATGTTCAATTCGCATAAGAAATTTCAAGCATGCATTCGAAGGTCATTATTAGGAGTTTAATTCAGTAATAAATTTACATATCATTTATTTCAATGCAACCCTTTAAAGGTTGGTAAAACTTTATCTAAATTTCCATCGAAAACAAAATAAAGAATTATAGTTAAAAACGGCTCAAAACTTTATTTATAATAAATAAAACTAATACAACGTTATATGTAAGCGAATACAGTACAGTATCATTATTTGTATTGCATTCCTTCAAAATATATAAGGTATAAGTCATTTATATTATAAAGTTTTATAAAACAAATTCATCAGCGTATGTATGAGTACTGCGCTGTATGGGTATGTATGAGTACTGGGTGTATGTGTGGATATTATGAAAAACTTGATTTAACTAATAAGCAATATTTCCTCAGTTGAAGACAACAATAGATTAAGTATTGATATTATTTGAAGTTTAATTTAACTTCAATTTTCCTCAAGTACTGGTACAGTACTTACTCGTTAGTGCATTGAGAATGCATTGCAATCAAATATTCTCCTATTAAATAGGGTTTGCTTTAGTATGTGATGTATGAGAAGTATGTTAAATGAGGAAAGTTTTCTCAAACCAATGTCTGCCTTAATGTCTATCTGTCTGTCTGATTGTCTGCTAATTATATTAAATATATGCCAATTCATTATATAATTTTTTATTATTTAACAAAAATTGCTTATTTAACTTTAATTATTAATAATCATAATTTCATTGTGAATCTGTTCGAAAGTATAAATTTTGAGTTTAAACTGCAATAAGGAAACAAAAATAGTCTTCTGTCTTATAGAAGTCTTGAGAAGTCTTTTATTGTTTGCTAATATTTACTTATTTTGATTGATAATAGAGTCCATTTGAATATACATTTGTATATGTATACTATGGACTGGAGATGAGGCGCGTGTCTAAAAACATTAGGGGGTCAACTGGTGTGAGAGTGCTCTGCAGTGTGTTCAGATGTATATGCTGTGGTGTGTGTGTGAGAGAGACATACACAGACAGAACTAGAGATAGAGTTCTGTGACTACAGTGAGAAATAGAGTATAAATGTGTTTTACTCTCATCCGATTTTTAGTGAGAATTGAATGTGCGAACTGGCAATTGTAGCCGTTTGACAAGTGTGCACAGTGTGCAAAACGCATTGAGAAAATGCATCTATTGTGAGAGGTGGTCAAGACAAAAGGTTGAGGGGAAGGTGCGACTATGTCAACGCGGCGAACACAAAAGCGTCAGCCGTAGCTCGCGTAAAATCCATGGTGCCATCCATGGCTCCATTTAGTCTGTGGGCTCAGCCTACTCTATGCTCGCAGAACTTTGGGCGTACGGCCGAATCTTTCTCTCACATGGCTTACTATGTACTGAATACTCACTCACTCTCTTTTTTGCTTTATGTTCAGAGCCTCGAGCAATGCTGTCCAACGTTATGAACAAAAGGCAACTCAGATCTATAGGTTTTTCTAGCGTTTAGACACTCTGTTTCTCATTCCCACTGCTTCTCACATCACTTCTTCGAAACTCAGCTCATTTTGATCTTAAAATTTATTCATTAAGAAGTGTTTGTATTACTCATTCAAAAGAAGTTTTTGGGTAAAAATTAAAAAACGCTATTTTTATAAATAAAAGGCAAACATTAGGTATAGATTCAGATTTATGAAAAAGATAATAAAACCAGAATTAGATGAGCAAAAGTGTAATTTACAAAAAGATTACATTGAAATAAATTTCTACTATAGAATCCATAATACATAGAAATTAAGGACATCTAAAGAGCGATTCGGCATGTTTTACACGCGTGTCATTCATTTAGACAATTACTTAATCTGCATATTTTAAATGATATTCATTTCACTAGTATTGGTGGCGATTTCATTGGGGAAGTAAAGGGAAAAATTAGAGACAATAATGATATAGTGTTTGATACAGTGTAAGCGGTCGCGTACGATGAAGCGTTGCGTATCAGCACGAAAGTGTGATTCGTTTCACCGATTTTGACAAAATCACGGAAACAGTAAATGCATTAAACGCATTGTACCAGTTTGTGTTGCCTTACTGTACTTCTGTTATGAGTATATTTCTACTTATTATGAATTATCAACTCTTGAAAGTAATACAACTATTGAGTTTAGGCTAAATCAAGACGAATACATAGTTGGCCTAAATTGGCAAACATGTAATAAATGAAACAATATTTTAGTTTTCTGTCTCATAACAACGTGACAAGAATTAATCAAATTTTGTTTTATATGAATGAATAAATTAATAGCATTGCAATTGTCTCTCAGTTATGATCATTTGGATCAGCTTTGTTTCAATGGCTTTCAAACACTATATTGTAGACTATATTTACTTTTGTATGTTTATAGCTAATAGTCGTGATGGCATGTGTTTCAGCCGCTTAACCAAATCACTGACTGCTAATTTTTATTGCCAAATAATAATGGCCTACTCTTATGGCAATTCTGAGTTAACAATTCTTAATAGCGTTTCATTTTTCACGTTTCTTTACTGACGATCTGAGGAGAACCACATTTTTCTCTCATATCCAAAAATGTGCCAAATGTGTTGATAAAATCCTTTCATCATTTAAACAGTCAGACCATACACTATAGCTATAGCATAACTTTTTGATCAGATCATGGATAACACGAAATCAATCAATTATTATTATCAATACAGATACAGGTCATAAAATTGAAATTTACAGATGAAAAACAACAAATCTATTTATGTTAATGTTTGTACGATTAAACTTTTTGAGTCCATTTATAACAGGAATTAATTTTGAGAAGAAATGAAAATGAATTAGTATTTGAATTAAATGAGAGACACGAGCTTTGGTTTCTAGCATTTGATAAGTTTATTTCATTTCATTTAAAAATACTGTATCATTCATTGGCAACTATTGGCTGCTGTATTGGTGTGAATCTGAATCAATGATACTTAATATGTTTGAAAAACTGTTCGGATGAATAGGGATAGAAAGCATGCGAAATATAAATGAGAAGGAAATTATATAATTATGTTTATCAACAATTTAAAGATTGAGATAACAACAGACAAATTATAAGGCAATGAAGTAATAAAAATGAACTAATGGTTAATTAACAAGTGAACGAACAGTCGCTTTTATGAGAGAAATGATTTTTTGGTACAAGATGTGAAATTTGTAATACAGTATTATTTAATTAATTAATAATAATAATAATAATTGTTTTAAATTTTGTAGCCGTTGAATCACAACATTGTCTGATGGGAGCAAACGATGAATGAGTTAATGGTTAAGTTACACTTTCACAGAAAATACAGTTAAACTTTAGTTTTCTATCATTGAGTGATTGATTCATTTTTGTACAGATCAGATATTGGTTAAATTGAATCGTTTTGCGAATTCCATCATTCAAATAGTGGTCCAAACGGACAATACAACAACATTTAGCAATTATGTACACAACAATAGAAACTTTGGTCCTACCGCAGAGTTGGTCTAAACTCATAACTGCATCATTTTGTCTCTTTCTCCAGATATGCTTCAAATGCTCTTTTATTAAGATCATTGTAAATATATATTTACATGAGTTGCCTTTCAGTGATGTTTTCATTGGTTTTGTCAATATATTGCCCGAATTCACTGGTCTTTTATTATAAATAAACAATTTGTCTATTGTTTGAGTCAAGATATGGTCACATTTCACAGTTCACTCACAAATAGAAAGATATAAGTGTTATGTCAGCAATTGTTGATTCATAGTTGGGTCGTGCGTGTGGTGATACCAAGAGTACTGTGGAATATAATTGTTACTCATGGCAGCGGCTTTGGCAGAACCCATATCCCAAGCGGTAATCGGGGGACTCATAGCTGGCGGACTCACTGCTGTTGCAATCGATGAATTACTAGCTGGTACTGATGCACCCCCGGGTCCGACCGGTAACAATGGTGGTGGCGGTCCAACACTTGGCGGGGAATGAGTTTCTGGTGTTTCTGGAGGTGTTTGCGGTGTTGAGGCTGCTGTCGGCGGACCCAATGATGTCCCCGTTGTTCCCGATGAGTTGGGCCCTCCCTGACCTCCTTGAGAATTACCACTCTGGCCTCCTGGAGGAGGCGGTTGAGCACTGCCTGATTGCTGGGCCTTCAACATCTTCTTGTATTTACTTCTTCTGTTTTGGAACCAGATTTTCACCTTTAAAGTAGTTTTAATAAAGAAATGAAATTATAATTTCTGTCGAATTAATTAAATCAAGTTTTAAGATCTAATCATTCTCTCAAATGTGGAACTCATAAAAGTCCGAACGAATCAATTCATTAATTTTACAGCAAATTACAGACATAGACATAACTCAACTTTATTATCGAAAGTATTAATGGAATGTAGTAATGATCGTAAACTTTGAGAAAATTTCTCACACAAGTGTTTTATAGGTTGTATCAAAATTTGTCAGCTTTTTATGTGTTAAAACTCATTAGTTTCTACTCAGAATTATTTGAAAACTGAGTACTGTGGCTTATTTCTATTGTAAAAACATTAAATTATTAAATGGAAAATTGAATGGTAATAGACATGTAAACAGCTATGTTATTAAATTAGTTAAATAAAACCAAAAACGTGTAGAATTGAAATTAATCGAATGCTTTCCTTAATTATAAAGTATCTGTAATTAATGATAAAACTAATATCTTTTAAATGAGTATTAATTGTCTAAATATACAGTTTAGTAGTAGAACAAGAATTAAATGCTGGTAAAAACAGAGTTCATAATATGTAACTTATTAATGAATTTTATATGATAATAATAATTCATTGTGAAAGGTTTTAAGCTCTCTTTTCGTATTAATAGAGTAATGAAGTGCTATATTTATCTATTTTGCAAATTTATGTAATCTCTAACTTAATTATACAAAAGAGATGATAAAATCAAAAATCTTATTTGTAGACAAATTATCCCGACTTTAGTTATTGTAATTTAAATGTGGATAATGTCTCACTAATTTGTTTTCTCTATACTAGTATTTTACTATAGAAAGCAAAGATATGCTCCACATTGGCCATGACTATGGAGGATAAATTGGTAAAAAAATTGGAAACATATTCAACCATAAGTGAAACCGGTATCAGACAGGATGGCCTTTACAGGGTATAAGCAAACTAAAAAGTGTGTATAGATATATAAAAGCGATATTCTGATGCTATAAACCAAGGAAAACATGCTCCAAAATGGGAGGAAACTTGAATCTTATTTTTTACATCGGATAGTAATGATAATGACGATGGCGATGATGATGATGATGGCGTCTAAGAGAATAGAGCCCTCGGCAATAACATTTGGTTTGCGTTATATTATTTTTGCGCATTTGAACAGCAGTTTGAGAACTGCTAGAAAGCAAGGCTGTTAATGTCTTTGGAAGTTCTTAATGTACTTCACGACCTTCGTTTGAAAGCTTATTTGACTGACTGCCACAATACTTCACTCTAATCATGCATATCTAAATCATAATAAAATATAACACAAGTCTCATTAGTCACTGCTTAATAGGACATAGCAATACGCTTTGCGAGCAATCAGGCTATTCAGACAACAGTCACCATCAATGACAACTTCCTTTTTCTTGTGCTAAAAGTGTGGAAAATCCAGTCACTCATTAGGAATGTGACATAAAAAGAAAGTAAATGTTTTTCGTATTTTTTAATTCTGTATTTAATACACGGGACAAAAGTTTGGCTCAAACTCATGATAAAATTTATTTTCTCCTCTTTATAACACTCGCAATATAACAATATCATAGAAATGCTTTGTGTGGCAAAAAGACATTTGCAATTTTTTTGTAGAATATTATTCTTTATACTTTCTTAGGCACAGTGCTCAAGGACAGTATGTTTGATCTTGGATTTTACAATTAAATATTTTTTCTTGTTGTTCCTCATTCGTAGCTCACACGCTAAACACGTTAAAGGATAAAAAATCTTTTGAATAATACAAATGCAATACAAAGATTAGCATTCATTTTATTCATATTCTGCTTACGTATGACATGCAAATAGCAATAGCAGTGCCTCATATTAATATATTCTTTCATCCGCGAGTATCACTTTTTTTAGTAGTACGAATTCGGGGCGTTTACAAAGCTTGCAGATGACATTTCCCTTGCATTAAAGTTGTGAATCCCTTTGTGTCGTACACTCATAGAAGCAGTGTTTCCACATATTCTACGAACAAATCTATCTATAAGTTCTACCAAAATGTCGCAATACTTTACTATATGTTAAATGTAAAAAATTACACACATTTGTGATCCTATCGGTTTCCAATAAAATTCAGAATACACTAAACTGTAAGGCGAATAAAAATATGGATCGCTTCAAAACATTACATACAACAAAACAGTGGGAAATGAAACATATTTTTTTGTATATTCATCGCTACTGTATATCAAACTAAAATAGGAGAAACACTCGTGTAGTGAAGTGTATGTTTTCTGTTTTTTTCGATGATACAAACAAGTCAGGAGTAGAGCATGAAATGGCACTGCTATTGGATATATTGGTAAGGATATGATGTACACAAATGGCATGCAATCTTTCACACTCTTTTCTCTTAGTCGGGAAAGCTTTATGTTAATGCTTTCAAAAAATGTTGTATATATTTATTAAAGTAAAGTTTATTCAAATACTTTTGCGTGAGGATGATATGAATGTATAATTAGAGCACGACATTCAATGTAATTAAGGCAAAAAAGCTAAAGAAAAAGTTTATGTTTCACTTCAATGAGAATATTATTCTCAATTCGATCTCATGTAACTAAAGTATCAAAATAGAAACTAATCAAATAATTTACTCTCAATTCGTGTTTAATAAATATAAATATCATTTCAACACTTGTTATATTAGTTATATTCCAGATGAAGCGAATCATCCAAATTAGTTCTGCAATTTAGTGAATTGAGACATAAATCTTAGTGCTCAGTACATATCTTTCATTTGACTTAATTATTTAATAAAAAAATTGTATGAATTGCAAAGGCGAATTAAATTTACATTACGTTTAGCACAGAAAATATCAAAATGTAGTCATATATGCTCTCAACTAAACGTAATGGCGTGAAATGGAAAATCAAATTGATTTGAACCTCAAGATTTGAAACGATAGTAAAGCTGATCAGTAGTGCTTAAGTTAAGAAAAGCCTAAGACTTAATCAGGTTGTTATGTTGTTATAAAAATAATTATTTTATCACATCTAAAATAAGTGGCGTTTTTTGATAATAAAGGAGCAATTAATGGGATAAAGCCTTTCCACACCTCATAGAGCACTTTCCGTAAACTTGGTAACACAATCAACGTCATTGTAAGCCCGTAATAAAAAGTGAGTAACCTGCAATTAGCGCCCACAACACTGCTTATTAGATGGGCAGACTATAATAGAGAGTCGGGATTTAATAAGAAAACATGTTACATGATTACATACATAAATGCTTCAATAAGGTGACGCCTGCCTCACTATCTTAATTCTCGCTTTACTTAAACTATTAATTTCTTTCTTATAATTAATTGATTTATAGCTACTTTAAGGGATTGATATGAAAAATTGAAAGTTATGCCACCACATCATCCTAATTATAATTGTTAGCTTTCATTGTTTAATTAGATAATCAAAAGTCAATTTGTATGTTTACTGTCTTTACAGCTTATAAATAAACACTTGTGTTGCAAAGTAGTGTCAAATAATAGTAAATCAGTTCACAGAAACTGTTTGCGTGATTTGTAAGCTAACAAAAAAGGTAAACTCATAAAACTGAGAGACAGTATTGTTATTGATGCTAATGTGACAACTGTTGTGACTCTTGCCAACAGTTCCCATGAGTGAAGGGCTGCTATTTACGGAACTTCATATTATCGTTTGGCTAATGTAATGGTAATAGATTTGACAATTTATGATCACTAACGTTACTAACATTTAAAAGCATAGCAAAAGCCAAACGCAAATACTAGAAGTGTATACAACACTAATGAACCCATAAAAGCGAAACATGTCATGATGAGTGTCATTTATGTGAGTTTGCCAATGGGATACCTCAACACCGTCTACAGATCCGTCACTCACTACACCACTTGTTGCTCCGCTTAGACCTTTTCTACAGCCTTGAAAGCCTAACTCCAAGAATGCCTGCTGTGATACAGAAACAGCCAAAACAATGAGTGCGAGTCTATGGGACAGCTTCTACTCATTGTGTGACTGATTGTATGCATTTTCATTTGCATACATACTTTCACTTTACTTGTTTTAAACATTCTTGAGCTCAAAATATTGAAAGACTGATTGAAAGGTGATTTAAAAGATAACCTACTTTTGGCTAGACTTTAGTCATGAAATCATTGAAAATTAATTCTTAATTTTATGCATTTAAAGCACTTGAAGGTAATGCGAGTCAAATGAAATTACCTGAGTTTGTGTCAGGCCTAATGATGCTGCGAGTTCTGCTCTCTCTGGTAGTGCTAAATATTGCGTTCGTTGAAATCTCCTATTGAGCTGTTGTAATTGTAGACTTGAGTATATGGTGCGTGGCTTTCGCATCTTTTTCCCTTTTCCATTCACCCGTAGTGTCTCTTCCAGTCCACTCTTATCTATTAAATCAAATCACAATTAGTTAAGTCATACTAAATTCCAACACTATTGCTATACTCTTTTCAGCACACATTCTATCGATTATATATTTCTCCTCTGACATTCATTTTGGTCAGCACTTAAAATCACTTGATTTCTGTTTCATATCTATTCTAATTATCTGATGGAAAGCATCGCATATGTGTTGTATAACAAAATGATTACTCATAAAAGACCATTTATTTACAGAAAGTATATTCAAAATAATATTTTTTGCACGACTCCTATCACAACATCTCATTGCTTGAATTATACCAACACCAACACCACACTATTTACTTTTATGTTATTGAGTCACGCTATTGCATATGTTTCTCCACTCTGTCTATTCCAACTTAACTTTTTTAAATACAATTCATTCCATTGTTCTCTATATCCTCTACTGATTTTAGTCTTTTTGCCAAATAAAGTAAAAATATCTGCTTTGAATTTTTAAATTTATAGCATATTATTCGCTAAATAAAGCAAAATAATGCTCTAAACTTAGTAAGATTTACAGACTTTATCGTGTTTCTCATGTTTGGCTTAAGAAAATCTAACAATAATTGCTAGGATTAGAGTTAACTATTTCTTGTGTTTATTGTTAATCAAAAAAATTTCTAACTTTTTAAATAACAAAATTTATTTACTCATAGACTTTATTCGTGTTATTCATTGAGTAAGTTTTGTTACATGTTATTAAAAATAATGAAACTCTATCTTAAATACTTCTAATAATAATAATCTTTCCGATAATCAAATTCTTGTGACAACGCTATTCCTATTACTATTTAATAGTGAATAACATCAACCTATAATTTGGAGGGTTAGTCCAATTATAACTCAATGAAATGAGTGCTGCAATTTGTGCTTTCTGACACCCTCACCACATGTCTCATACGTGATGCGATGCTCTCTTTGAAATACAATTATGCAATTTTATATAACACATCTCATGACAATTTATACTATTTTTCAATTAAAACCACTTAAGAAACACATAATAGCTAAAGATCAACATAAAAGATACGCTTTGATTCTTGTTATTAAATCTAATTGAATAGTAAAAAGGTTTCAATTTCAAGCAGATCACAGAATTGATTGATAACTAATGTTTGTTATAATAGTAATGCTTAGAAATACTGAAACATAGTTTTAGTCGATAGTCGATTATAAGAATGTGGTGAATGAGAATATAAGTAATGGTACAGTGTTTACGTACTTAATAACTTACCATCTCTTGGTGGTGATGGACAAGGAGCACATGTGGTAACGTTAGGTGGATAAGTGCTCAGATATGGATGTCCGGTGTGATGAGAATATGTGTTATGTAGCGGTGAATTGTTCATAGCGAAAGGGTATGCGCCTAATGATCGTTGTTGTCCGGCAGCAGCGAAAGCCTCGTGAGCCGCCTGTGCATTTTGAGCTGAGTATGACGACCGAATGGATGAGTACGCCTGATGGTGAGGCATTCCTAGACCAGCTGCAGCTGCCTGTTGCTGTATTTCCATAAAAGCTGATTTATTGCTAACTGCGTCTTGATCGAGGCCATCCACTGTACCCGCCATACTCGGGTAAGTGGCCGAAAAGTCCGCAAAGTTCAACGTGATTGCAGATTTGTCGACAACAAGACACAAAAATTTATTTCAAATCGAATTTTTGAATAACTAAAACTTTGAAATGCGATCGAATTCACTATTAGATAGAGAACACACCTCTCGAGACACCTTTGCAAAGAAGTATTATTTCTATTTTAACACGAAATTACTCTTCGCGTAAGTAATAATGTCTCTTCTCTTCTTTACGATCAACAGCTCTCTACTAACGCGGCCGCCTCTCAGCAGTCTCGGCAGTCATGAATATGGATACGAGCAGTCAAAAGGGATACACCCGACCTTCTTCTATCTA
>JAQGCH010000400.1:0-24208 GCA_034699485.1 Nanhermannia elegantula | reverse complement strand
AATATAATGCAGGTTTGAATTCTTTATTAATTTGATTATATACTCAACTCATTTGAAATGAAACTCATTAACAGTTTCAAGATTTGAAGTTTCATTCACATTAATATTTACTTATTTACACTTCAAGTATATTTGATCGCTTTAATTCATTGAAAGCTAAGTCTAAGTGCAATGCCATAAAACAATAAAACCTACAGACAGACATCATTTTAATAATGATATAGATACGAGTTAAAAATTATTATATACGATTAAAAAAATAACGAATTTTTTAACAATTTTTACAAACATAAAGTAAATCTATTTATTAAAGTCATTGACGGCCTTCTTTGCTACAGTTTTAGCAAATTTTATAACCATTAATGGATTTTAGTAAAAAATATTTTTAGCATAGCTTCTGTCGCCATCAATATCTCTATTTCTACTTTGAAATTCATTTTTATTCTCCCAGAAGAACTGCGAGATCTTGATGATTACTTAAAATGAATGAATTTGGTTTTTTTGTTTGGCCAGAAACTTACGTTCATTCCAGTGCATTAAACTTTAAAATTAAGAAAATTCGTCTGGATATATCGTACCAATTGAGAGAATGGCTTAGAGTAGATGCAAAATTAAAGTATTTTTGAATGTATTCATTAATTTTATAAAAACTTTATATCTATAGTTTTTAGTCTATTTATATTCTACATGTATTAACACATTTTCTCTTTCATGAAATTTATCAGAAGTCAACATTCAAATTTACAATAGACCGCATAAAATATTTTTTTTAATAGACCAGAACTATAAAATTTCTATAAAAATTTGAATATATTATTGAAAATATTTTTTCAGATGCTTTACTTTGGTTCCTGTTGGAAGTTATTTAATAGAGTAATTGATAGGCTATACCAAAATGAATTTTTATAATACAATATATTATATGATGTGTAAAATCATTTGTTGAGCTCTTTTAGGCAGATTTTAGGTAGCATTGGTCACAATTAAAAAATTTTATATACAGTTCTTATGAGAAAATAAGATTGATTCCCAATCGAACATTTGAGATGCGGGACTGACATCTGACTTCTTTTTGAGAGAAAAAAGATTTTTACTTAAATTCATTAATGATTAAGATTATAAAAGTCCCGAAAACTATGAGAAGGAGTATTGTTAATGATTATACGTTCTAACCAAACATCTTCCACTTCGAGAAAAAAATAAAAATCAAGAAAATACTTTTAATAAAAATTATCCGCTAAATTAGTGTCTGACTGATTTGAATTATATTGTATTATATAAAATATTAATAGTTTTAATAAGAATTATAAAAGTTAAGGATAAAAGTACCGGTAATCAAGCAAACTATATTTCGATTATTAATGCTTTTGTAATATAATTCAATATTAATGAAATATCCCCTTTTCTTAAATAACGCTTTTATATTATAATTAATTTTGATTGAAAAATTTCTGATTTACAAGTTATAAATTATGACATATAAGTAGTGATTTATAGTTTTAAATCAAAACATCTTTAATTAATAATCACAATTCTTTGAAATATGTTATTTGTATTATGCCATTACATAATTTATAACATTAAAATTTCAAAATAAGCCAACTCTATTCATTTAAAAACTTATATTTAAATATTATTGGGCTTTAATTTTTATTTTTAGAATCTATTGATATTGCGGGTTCTCATCTTATGCCTGAATAATAATAGTTGATCATTGATTTAAATGATTTTCTTATTGATAGTACTAATGCTGAGCAGGTCCGGGTCCCAGAGGTCAGTACACGAACCTCGAACCTAAACTCGAATCTCTGTCACAAACCTGAGCATCGAACCTCGAACCTCGGAACCTCTGTATCCTCTCTGTATATAAAACGATTTCATATGTTTAAAACATTGTAAACAATATTCTCAAATTACAGTATTTGTACACTTTCTTGTAATAAATAAAGCATAAAGTAAGACTCATTAACTATTATAAAAATTGATTACAGATTTTATAAGTTGTGTGAAATTAATTTAAAACTTTTAATTTTTTAATCACAACTTGAATTCTAGCCTTTTTACAAAAGCCAGACACTAATGTTCCTGTGCTTTACAGCTACCCTTCATCAGTGGCAATGGATTGTTACTAATAGTTAGTATAAGTTCAACTTTGGCCATGATTTTAAAAATAGTTGAGTTGAGTGGACATATGAGATGCAATTGATCAACTTTTGTGTTTATTTGTAGAGATAATTTCAATTTTGTTAAATTTTCACACAGAGCTTACCAACAATTTTTATATTATAAAAATGTTGATTTAAAAGAGGTTCATAACTAGGACCTCGAACCCGGACCTCGAGGTTCTGAACCCTACGAACCTCAAACTCAGATCGGAGTCTGACCTGAGGTTTGAGGTCCGGGTTCCAGAGGCTCATTGTGCTCAGCAGTACTGATTACTATGATTTTCAGAAAATTTGAGACTTTTATTGTCTTTTTAGCGAAACTGTTGTTACAGATGCATATACGGAAAATTCTTATAAGACTAGTCCGACTGTGGATACATTTATTCATTTCTTTTTTGTCAACTGATGGGTAAAGTTTTGCACATATTATGTATGAACTACAGGCAACTGATTATATTTCTAATTAATAGAGAATAAAAATCTAAATTTTCCAAAAACAAAGAATAGGTTAGACCGAATTATGCGGGCACACAGTTAACCACAAGTGCTATGATAATGAGCGATACATCGTTGGATTAAGCTCATCAGGCTGAGTAATTTGATACCTCACTTGACCACATCTGACCAGAACCTCTTCTTCCTTAATT
Source organism: Nanhermannia elegantula (assembly GCA_034699485.1). NCBI lineage: Eukaryota > Metazoa > Arthropoda > Arachnida > Sarcoptiformes > Nanhermanniidae > Nanhermannia > Nanhermannia elegantula. The sequence continues at coordinate 21,396 of JAQGCH010000400.1, read as the reverse complement.
TTGCATATTAATAGATACTAAGTTTGGCTCAAAATAAGCAACACTAGCCTAGCGTGCTACCGCTAACATAACCAATCAAATTGATATTTGTCGTTAATTAATATTAGAATGTCTCGTTAGGTTAGTTTGACATATGCACGCTAGAAAAGTGCCTGTTGGTAGTTGGTCAGAAGTGGTGAGGTTCGGGTCTAGTGATGTATCAAATTACTCAGCCTGATGAGCTTAATCCAAGCAGAATCCAAAGATGTATCACTCATTATCGTAGTACTTGTGGTTAACTCTGTGGCCGCAAACTTGAGTCTAATCCATTGAATAATATAATGCAGCCTTTTGTGAGTCACAAAAAAGGAACGATTGAGTTATTAAACGAAGTGCTTAATTATTTATATGAAAATAACCTTAAGATGAGATAAGTTTATTTGAACATCAGTTTTATTATATAAATAAATATTACATATGAATCAGTTTTTGGAAGAACTTGATCTTCGTTTAATTTATATTCTTAGTCTTTCATAAACGCTATATCTGTTTCTGAGAGAAAAGTTGTGAGAGCCATAGTCTAATAGTTCGAACCTTTATTTACTATTGAAAATGATTTTCTGTTATCTAAAAGTAAAGCAATTAATAGTTTATCATTGGGTTTTCACTGAAACCTAACAATCTATGACACAAAAGATTATGAGTTTATAAGACTTATTATGACTTATTTCATTTGACGACAGTATGATAAATGAAACTTTTGTGTTATTTGGACACTTCTTATCATGTTTTATATGTCAATGAAGTTCGAACTATTAGACTATGGCTGTCCCAACTTTTCTCTCATAACTTCCAAAAACTGATTCATATTTATTATTTAATATATTATTTAATGTGTCATTTTATGTTATAATAGATTTATGCTTTTCTATGGCGAGGATTTGTATAGTTTTACTACAATTTATGTCAATTTGTCTTTTATATAGAAATCATAAAGAATATGATTTCAATTTGTTCTGCTATAAAATAGATTGAACCTCACGTACAGTTCATTTAAAACTTCTAATGAACAGTTCAGTAGTAAATTATATTCATATTTGATAAATATGTATGGTTTATAAAATGATATGATGTTTATCTTAATATACATGGTATTCTGTTTTTAGTATTCTGCATAAGTTATGTGTGAGTTATAACCATAAGCATGATCTATGATGTTCTATCAATTGAATTCAACAAGCATTACAGCATTATTTGGTTTGATTCATCACATGGCAATGTCATAACCATATGTGAATCTTGTTCTGGCAGTTTTGGTCATCTTTTATAGCAATATAAGAGAATCAATGAATATAAGGGAAAAAGTTTGCATTACTTTGTGTGGAGAGACAGACAGACAGACCTTAGAATCGTTTGTTAAGACGAATAGTTTTCCCAATTTTTCGCTTCTTTCTATTGAAATGAAAAGTTTTTGGGGCACAAGCATTGAGAGATTTTACTAATGAGATGACTGTTTTGTAGGGAGTTTAGTTGATTAAGTGATGGCGCGATTTGAAACCAATCGGGATTTGAAGAGTTCCCAACTTTCTAACATAAATCGGATGAAACAATGTTTAAGAAAAAAACTTCACTGTTGAGAAAGAAGTCATCGCAATAGCTTTTGGCCATTCAAGTCAACTGTGAATTGAAGCAACTAATAAAGATTTGTTCTTAATTACTAAACGCCAATTTTAATTATATCAGGTCTCTAATGGCTTGAGTTTAGTCCCAATTCCAAAATGATTTACCATTGATATAAGTAGTAAAACATAAGATTAAAATTTGTGGCTAAATTCACAAATGGGAGTCATTATTATTTAAATAATAACAAAGAGTATGGAGAATCAATTGAAAGCACTACTCATGTGATTGGAGTTTTATTTAATGCTAAAATTATTATTTTTAAACAATTTGATACAAATAAACTGATTGATTCCAAATACAATATTCCGTAAATACTTGAAGCAATAGTTATTTAAATAAAAAAATTGAATTTTTATTAATTCTCATTTTATTGATTTGCTAAAGATTAGTAATTAGAGTGTTTTGTTAATTGAATGCAATTATATGAATAGCTTATGCTTAAGAAAATTGAATTAATAGCGAAAAAAGATTTATTGAACATGATATGAGCTAACAATTGTCTTTTATGATTTATATAAACTGCTTTCAGTTATCCTTTTAAAGAATGACAAGAATTAAAAAATAGTCGCAGTTAACCATTACCACAGAAATAAATTTAAATGAACTCGATTTTAATGCATTGAAACACATTTAAACACATTCTCTTGAGATTGAATGCAATTGTGAAAGATATATGCTTTCATACTAATGATTTTATGCCTCATTCTTTAGCGGATTTTCAATAAAAACACTTCATTCAAATAGCTCTGTTTGCATTTCAATATATTTCACTCAAGAACTTCACAATAAATGTGCTGCTATGATGTGATTGAAAAGATTGAACGATATAATAAACTCAGGTCTAAAAAATAGTAAGAATAGAAAAAGTTTTCAATTTAAAAATGGTTCTCAACTCCAAGATTTGAGTAATACTAGTAATTAAATTCATACTAAAAATTTAGAAGAATATTGAAAAACATTTTACAATTAACATATATTTATTATATGTTTTCTATTATATCAGATTTAATTAATTCTTATTGCAATGATTAATATTAATATTAAAAATATTCAAAACTAATTATTTAACAATTTATAATAATTTTGTATAAAGTTTTTGTATTTGGAAATATCAGTTGTTTTGCATGTAAACCGATCGATGCCAGAACGCAAATCCCAATCGGCTTCAAAGAAATATAATGCAGGTCTGGAACTCTCTTTTCTATCATTTATTTTTCTCATACATTTTGATACCAATACTAGCAATACTAGTAATGTTACTCTAATAATAATATGCAACGCATCATAACTCAAATATTAATACTGTGGTACTAAATATTCGATGTATTTTTAGAGAACCATCAAAACTGGTCATCATTTTTAATAACAACGATTGCAACTGCAATAATAATTGTTTCATTGCAAATAAGAAAGTGCATAACATATTAGCTCAAAAAAATTTCACTAAATGATCGCATGAGTATTAATTATTAATGTTGAACCCATTAACGCATGTTCGCTATAGTAATACCATTTTTATACTTTTTCTAATAGGAAATAACTTGACATCAGAGGCTAATTACTGGCTTCTAAAATAAATCCATGTGTTTCTACAGAAGCATTACTCAAATGATCGCTTTATAGTTCGCCAAAAAATCATTTAGAAGTGATCATCAAATGAATTATTTTTTGCAAAACTCAATTCACTATCTTTTTATATAATAAAAATACGTAAAAATAAACTGCTCGAAAAGCCTAATCACCATCTTTTATGTAATGTTCACTTTTAGTGAAACATTTTTGTGAGAAAGGATTGAGTGCGTTCTCAAAATACTGAGTGACTTCATTTGCTTAAAAATGAGGCGCATCTTAATAGGATTTTTTCACGTGAGCCTCAACTAAAGTAGAGTAAAGTCAGGGTAAACGCTAATTGAGTTTTCCATCACATTTTCTCTCAGATGACGATTTGTGGCTTAGTTTAATGCGTAAAAGATTTTTCTCGTGAGCTCTGGTTTTAGTTGAATGCTTTCGCTAAACACACAAATTGAAAGGGAATGTGGTGTGTATTTCTTCACTGTATTACTGTATATTTATAAGTTAGGCTTTTCTAACAATGAATATATTACACAATTAAAAGTTCTTCAATTTAAATATTTTATTGCCTTATATAAAGTGTATTAAAAGATACGCCACTTTTTTTTAAAACAATCGGAAACAAGGGAATAAATGTTGACCTGCATATTAAATATAAACCTAGTCGATTTCAATTTTTGAAAATAATTTTTATTTTTTATTTCCTGAAAGTTTAAAAAAGTTTTTACTTTTCATGTCGAAAAGGAGCTAATTTTCAATAACAGTTTGGTTTTTAAAATTTTCAACCAATAAAGTTTTATCGATTAAGAGGTTTAAAATCAATTCAAAAAATAAATAAATAGAAAAAATGTAATATTATGAAAGAGTAAACAAGACGATCATTATTTTAATTTGTTCTCTTATTTCGTTAAATTTAAAATTTAAATCTTTGCTTTTTAAATGGTAAAAAACTTCAACTATTGATAATTTTATTCACTTATCTTAATATATATACAGATTATAGGTCGGGATGGAGGCCTGTCCAGCGGGCTGCCAGCGGGTAACACGCGATCCGGGCTGGACCGGTTCCAGATTTTTCAATTGAAGCGGTTCACAGATCTGTCCGATTATACTGAAATTAAATGAACAAATGATTTCATGGCATTGACTCAGAAATCATTTGAAACATTTATTAGTTTATATTGAAAATCTATTTAGTTTTTATTTAGTAACATTGCACTATACAGGTAACAGGTATTTTAAATATTTTTCTCAATAAGCTATAATAATAAAAACTTGTGTTTGTTTTTGGATAATATATTGAATATTAGTCTAATTTTTAATCAATAAGTGCTATTTTTTACATTTAATTTGAAGTTTTTAGTTGTGTTTATCATTTAAAGTGTTAAACTTAAAATGAGTGGCAAATGCTTGAGCTATTGGCGCATATTTGCTTAAAATAAACTAATTTTATGTGATAAAAACTCAAATCATGAAATTCGTTTCTTTCGAGCGAAGGTAAACGTTGAAGCGCTTCATATTCCCCGAGCGCAGAGAGGGAACATCAATTCTATCTATTCCGAGGGTTCCCAAATGGCGGGCCGCAGAGTAATTTTAGGATATATCTCAAAGTGGTCCATGGCGCAGAACAACTTCAATCAACATTTATATTGAAAAATAATTGAAAACACAAATTAAAGTGTCGTAAATTTATTTATTAATTAATTGAATTTAAGATTTAGAATATTTTTTTATATTTGTAATTAAATTTAATTATGATTTGTTTTAAATGTTAAGTGAAGTAATTTCATTAAGTGGTGGTAAGCATATTATTACGTGAGTCTTGGGGGGGGAGGGTGAGTCATAAGCATATTATTACGTGAGTCTTGGGGGGGGGGAGGGTGAGTCATAAGCATATTTTTGCACTCCTATATGCTTAACATTAGGTATAAGTGTTCAAAAGCGTACAAGGAGGGGGTAGGGGTCTAAAAAATACTCAAAATTAGCGTACGTTTTATGTGTACCATCTCTAACTAGGCCGCGAATTTTTTTCGATGGTTAGGTAGGTTTCAGAAAAAAATTCTGGGAACCTATGGTCTATATAATAACGCAACTATAGAATCAAAATTGTAATCTCATTAATTTCATTAAACCGTTAATTAATTAAATATAAAATAATACATATATCAAAATGCATTAAATAATATTTGAAATTAGATAATTCTTCTATTGTACAGGAGTTCAGTAGTTTTTTCTAAAGTGTCTCATAGATTTCCTCAACTTATTAAAACCCTTAAGATGTGTTTCTCTAGTTTTTCTACAAAGACACACAAGTTTTAAATGTATGTTCAATATAATGAGAAAATCTGTTACATCTTTAAACTTGAATAGAGAGGAAAAAGAACGAATCTATGGATAGTTCTTATTGTTCAGATCAGACAATTTTAAAAGATAAGGCTTTATAACGATGAATAAGCGCTACAAATTGAACTAATATAGTATATATCATTGATGATACTGATCTGCAATAACACTGATGAGTGAGACACGAAAATTTTGAATTCCATATCTATTGTGTTATTGAAGACAGAATGTAATATGCATTTCATTTTTCATTTCATATGCAATATATTTTTTATAATTATGACTAAAAAACAATGAATTTCTCAAAACAAGAGATTTGACTTCAAGATCACTGACGTAAATGGAGGTGATGTGAGTTGTCATCTAAGAATGGTTTATGTCTGTAAATTTAATTTTATTATTAACTTGTAATACAATCTAAATTTCATTTTTCATTAGAGTCTAACTATTGGTATTTATTTCTATCCAAACAGAATGGCTTATGTGCTAATTGAACGCACGATTAAATGAAATTAATGGTTATCATACGTAAAGCACTTGACTGTCACGTCGATTGTGTTTCAATTACTAATTGAATTCAATTCAATTGAATGCTTGCTGTGAGACTTCTTATGAATTTTATCTTTAAAATGTTTTCTCCAAGTCTTTGGTCAATAAGAAAAATGAAGATTCCTTAGGAAAAAGTACGTTAGCAAAGAGTGCCCTTAAATATATAGAATAATTTTACTAAAGATTATTAATAGTTAGCACTCTTTCAATCATAAGTTTTACTTTATTCTCAACTTTAGTTTGAGAATTATTTGAGAAAAGTGGAAAACCGTTTGAAACTGAACTTTAATTGAACTAAAATTAAGTTTGAAATCATTTTATGAATAGTTTGTGTAAACAATAATCTTTCGATTTTTATCTATATTTTTGGTCAAAGAAAATAAATCTTATAAAACATGTATCCATTCCTACCAAAGAAAAATTAGACATTGCTATCACTTCAAAAAACAAAGCATTAATATATGACTACATCAGTGGTAATTACAATAATGAACCTCCAGTTATAGATATATAATTTTATATTTAAAGATTTAATGAGAATTTGTTAATGAAAATAATGTTTTTTCTTATGTTAAAATGTTATGGAAAAAAATTAATCCATTAGTTATGTATAAAATTTGATAATAGGATTATTTAATGTTCAAAATAAGCTCAAATAATATATGAAGTACTGTACGACTCATTTACTCGTTAAAATTATTATTTTTTTATTAAAAATTGGGAGATTATTGTTTAAATAAACTATTCATAAAATCATTTCATACGTAAATTTATTTCAACTAAAGTTTAATTTAAGTTCAGTTTTAAACTGTTTTCCCCATTACCTCAAACTTTTAATTTTCAAACTAAAGATGAGAACAAAGTAGAATTTATGATTGAAAAAGTGCTAACTATTAATAATCTTTAGTAAAATTATTCTATACATTTAAGGGCACTCTTTGCTAAAGTACTTTTTTCTAAGGAATCTTCAAATGTTAAAATAAAATGCATACAAACATAGAATTTCGATATACCGTACTTTATTTGAAATTTTATTATTTCAATATATGAATGCATAAACGTATTTCTGGCTATTTTAATAAATTATTTATAATACTATTAATTCATTTAAAATAATTTATATTCTACTATAATAGGGAACAACTCTCTATATTTATTTTGCAACTAATTATTTAATTTACTTTATTATTAATATATCGGTAACAAAGCACTAAAATTGCCTTAAATAGTTGTATGCCTCACAATCACATCTGATAAGCTAACAACTTTGTATAACTAATTTACATTTCAATTTTTTTTTCATTTAAATCTCATTTAATAAGATGAGTTAAATGGGATTTTAACAAAGTAATGCCCGTACTGTTAAAAACGTTTGATTAAAGCTCTTTATATTTGAACTTAGAGTCAAAATTTTCTTTAACCATACTTTATGTGTGAATAACAGTTAAACCTAAAAATCTATAGATTAGTATTCGAATAGAAATTAATTTATAAGTAATAGATAATAATTGAGATGACAAAAAGTAAAAAATTCTTTCGAATAAAACTAAATTGAATTTTTTTCATATATCAAGAATTCATATCAAATTAATCAGAAATATTTCATTCTAAGAATATTTATTTTCAAAATAATTTCTTAATTTTTATCAAATTTAATTTTTAGTTAAGAAATATTGTAGTCTTGTATTAATTTTGAGCAGATCTGTTATACTTTAAAGTTAGAGAAAAGCTTCTACCTTTTGGGTTTAACCCGATTGAACCAGATTAAACCCTAAGGAAAGAAAACTTTTAAATGGTTTTTAAGCCGATTAAACCCAAATGGAATATGTATGTGCATCAATATTTTTAAACTTTGAATTACACTTTATGTTTGTCATCTGGTAGTTTGGATGCTGAGATCATTTTCGAAATATAGAAATCTTAAAACAGATCGTAACTTATCATTAACTGATGAACCCCTAAATAGACACTTGTATTTCAATGGATATATAGGGGACATTACCATTAAACATGTCAATTTTTTAAATTTATTAACCCGAAATTGAAAATAAATTTTTGAGTTAAACCCGATAAAACCGAATTGACTCAAATTTTTTTAACCCGATTAAACCACTCCGAAATGTAGAGGCTATATGTTTAATAAGAAATTCATCCAAATTACAAAACATTAATGAAAAATATTTAAAAAATTAAGATAAAAATAAGATAAATTACACGAATTTTTACCGAACCAGACTCTAACTTATAAAATAAATCAAAATAACTAAAAAAATAATTTTAATTAATAAGAACTATCTTGATTTGGAAGGAAAAACTACAGGTATTATTGTATAAAATGTTGTAAATTTACTCAAATTAAAACAAAATGGTACAGTTTAGTTTATAAAACTAATACAATAAAATCAATACTATTAATGTTGTACGTATACAACAATAAGCATTGAATTGAAGCTTGACTTTCATGTCAAAATAAAGAGGTAAAATTCAATTTCTAAAATATCTTATCCCTTGAAGCGGTGTTTTATTTTGGTTCACCTGACTTGAAAATAGTAAAAAAATACGAATAAGTTATGAAGTGAAAGCTTATCATACATTTAAAATGAAGGTGCCTTTCCAATAATAGTCGTTTTACTTTTTTTTAATCATAACTGGATTTATATAAATAAAACAAAATTATGGTTTTTTGTTTCTCTTAAACAAATGTAAGCCCTCTTATTCACAATTAATTATAATTATGAAAATTATATAGTTAACAGTAAACTGACTCAGAAATATATTATAAAATCAAATGAATAAAATCACTTTTTATAAGTTACATAATAATAAAATTTATATCTTTAAATATACTTACAGTTCATAGTATACTGTAATGGAACTAAAAATTGTGTTCTTTGAATGTGACAATTCTATAGAAATTCATATTTCTGTATATCTTTAGGCTATAAAATGAAAGTAATTATAGATTTAAGTTTTCACTTTCATGTGAAACCATTGACTGAATGTAAATTATGTCTTTAAATATATAAAATAAATGCCAAACTAACAAAAAAATTGACTCTAATTTACACTTTATATGAAAAATTATTGACTTTGTTCTTTATATAGGATCTGTCAAAAAAAGATTTAAATGACAAAAATTCTAGTGAATTAAGAAAAATTTGATTTCTACAAAACCGTGAGCGGTAATAGACATTGCACTTAAACATGTTAATTAATTTGCACACTTTGAACGTTTTTTGCTTTTTTTGTTCGCTTCTCAAATTCTTTATTAAAATTTGCATTAAATTTTGCCATAAATTATTCGTTCGTATATTTCATCTGATATACCATTAATAATTGCGATCTTAAATCAGATTCAATAAGCACTGAAGAATTAATACGCAGAAAATATTTATATAACTTGTACAATATTAGAGAGAAGATAAACAGTTTTCGTCAAGAAAGTAGTGATGTGTTTAGAAGAAAACATATTTCTTGTCATAAATAAGCGATAATTCATGCATATATTATCGCAATTTTTTTATTTCCTTCTAACTATAGTTAATGAGCTAATAGTATATCTCAATGTCAAGTAAATTAATGCGCTGTAAGGAAGGCTGTTCGGTAGCCCAGAAAAGATATGAGTCAAAAGCATTAAATCAATACATAAATTAAAATTGAAAACTTTTTTCATCTCAAAATTTTTCAGCTTCTTATCCTCGAGTTATAAGAATATTGTAATTTTGTTTTGGTTGCATTTTATTTGACGATTCATTTTAAATGAATTTAGAATAAAATAACAATTTTGAAAAGTAAACTTTATTTGTATAGTAAACTTAATTATATGAGTGTTGGAGAGAATCAAAGTTTAAAAAGACAAAGTTTCTATAATTACAAAATTAGAGCTCTAGCGTAGCATACCTTGTCTTAAATGAATCTGCGAATCTGGAGGCTGTTAAAGGAATAGAAAACTGATAACATTAATGTTGCACTCACTTTCATTGGTAACTCACGCTCTATTGATAAAGGTTTGAAAGAAGTTGCTAAATATACACGCCATTCATTCCGTGTTTTTCTAGATTTCTGTTTTTGTTATTCTCCAGCATTGGTAGAGTTCTCTACAAACTAGTAACAGAGCACACAATAACGATTGATCACACGATTCCATTTATCAGTTGATTAGTATACCAAACGGATCCGTCAATCCCTCGGAAACTTTTTTCTGATAATGTGTTGCAGTTATTCAGTAAATGAATTGGTTATGCCATTTATGCCATTTATGCCAATTCAGCCCTGAAAAGCACATTTTGTGACATTTACCGAATATTTGAATGATCATTATTTTTGTTATTACTGGTATTACTTTTTATATCTCTCTATTTTATTCCTAACTCTTTGTCAGTTTTTCTCCTTTAAAACTTTTTATAGTGCTCTGCATTTTCTTATTTTCCTTTTTAGCCTTTAAGAAAACTAATAGTAGGTTATGGTATGGTATGCTTTGAGTGATTTCGATATGGCTCACACACGCCTTTGAATGGCTATAATAACGAAGCTCTGCTCTTATGCTGTTTTCATAGAAATAGCTATTTTTGAAGGTGTTAGTGGAGACCACTTGTGTTTTATATTTTGTGTGAATTTCTTATGTCTAAACCTCTGAAGAAAATGTGTATATTTTATGTGCTGTTACTTTGCATCGAATCGGGCATTTATTTTGCATCTGCATTACTAGTGAATAGCGCAACAGCAGCTATTTCTATATAATCATAAGATTCTGTGACCCTCTCGAGGATAAGATTTCTTATTCATGATATTCCCAAGTGGACCGTTTTCAAGCCCAAAGAAAACCATTTTCACCAAATAGTGAATTAAGACAACGCTTTCAAATGGCATTCAGTTAAAAGAATTGGGAAACGCCTTAATTAAATCCTTAATGAAACATAATATACAGTACATAAGTAAACATTAGTATTATTCTACTACAGAACTAACTTCATTCAAAAATTCATTTTGCAGTTGAGTTCACTTATTTTATGCTTTACTTTATAATAGAATTGAGTTTTGATCTCTTTCTCAAACTCATACATTCTTTTATTCTTTCTTTTCATTTCTTGATTTTCTCTCTCTATTTGAATACATGAAATATGTATTATATAAATACTATCGAACCAATAACTATAGTATTCCTACTGCAGCAGAGTATGTCGTTTAAATCCCAGTGTAGTCAGTCTTACACAAACTATTACATTAATGCTATATGAGGAGGGCTTAAGTCAAAGTAAATCCTTTTCCTTCAAAAACGCAATCTTCTAAAGTCTTTGAGAGAGTATATCACTACACATTGTGCGCATCCAAGATTGCACTTTTCATCGCAATCTGAAAGGCTGAAGGGAAAGTTTGCTCTTTAAAGAAGAATTTCAATCAAATTTAGATTGGACTTAACTCTCCCAATTCTAATACCTCTCTCACTGCTCTCTCAACGTCAACATTTTCTCAAAAAACAAATACCTCACCACTCCAACTGTTTATCGTTTATCATTCAAAAAAGTGAAGTTTTTTTATTTGGTTTTACTTTTATAAGTTTGATCATCAACAGCAAGATGTCACTTACCATCAAATAACTCGCAGACAAAACTTTTAACTCAGAATGAGCTCAGAATAAGCTAAACTCGATAGAAAATAGGCTTATAATTGTTTTCAGTATTCATTTTAAAGTATTTTGTATTTTTGAAAAGTTGGTTCGTTTTATTGATTTATTGATATAATAAACGCATTTCTGTAAATAATTGAAACTTACAATTATTCTTATTTTCTCACACTTTCTATTCGAAAATATGTTGATATAAAGATAATGGTGTTGTGTTTAATAGTTTGGCGATTGTTTTATAAGAGTTGGTCTTAACTTGAGATCTAAAGAGATGATGATTTTGATAAACAAATTCAAGTCTGATATAAGATGTGTGATATACAAGATGTGTGAAATGGATGCGGTAAATGTAGGGTAAAGCACGTTAAAGTTGTGCAGCTATGCTCAGCAGGAATTCTTGAAGCATAAAATCTCGTATATATTGCAAACTAAATTCACATTATATACGACATCAGACGTATTTTAGTCAGTAATGGCTTTGACTTTAACAATCAATAGAATGGCTAAAAAGAAAAGAATGAAAAAAGCAAAAGCAGAGAAGTATGAGCCGCATAACGTTGAGTTGCTTTAATCGTTATTCCAAACCACGCCATTTCTAAGTTAAATCCTAAGCATTGTTGTCCCCGAGGATGTGTATGTTTCGAACTGCTTCAGTCCAGCAAAAGTTTTTGAGTCATACCATTTCTTATGATATACGGAGATAGCACTTGAGGTCTTCATGAAAAAGATCGCGAAATGGTTTTCGGATTATCGCCCTTAAGGCCATGCAATATTGTTTTGCTTATGATGTGAACCCTGCGCTTTATTTTTGTGCCTTTCTTTGAGTTTGCCTTTTGTGGATGCCTTGCGTTTTGACTGACTCTCAGTTTGTGTCATTTCCTTTAAGAAAAACAGAATAATAGCAATAGAAGATCAGAATGAAAAAGTATTGTAAAACGTTTAGATTTCTTATGGCACAGATCCATAAGTTTGAAAATGATGGTCAATGCGCACAACATTTCTCATCTTTAGGACCGGAACCAAATCATTTTTCTCTTTCCAGGAGCACAACTAGAGAATGAAAGCCATGCGTATTTGCGGATGATCCTACTCTTATGGATAGGCATAACGTGTACAGAATCGACAAAAGTGCTAATATTTTCACAAAGAAAAGTTGTGCGATGTCTCAAGAAGTTTCAAAGATCATCAAATTTCATATATATATGAAAACTTCCTAAAGTCAAGTAGGAGTACAAAAGTATGAGTTTCAACATATAATACGCTGAAGTTATGCTAAGCTTCTAACTTGTATTAAATTTTTGTCACGTTTCGCATAAAAATCACACGATATCCTAGTTATTGAAAATTTGAAAGCGCTCACCAAAGCGCTCACCAGAGCGTTTAGTCATTGATCAACTTAAAAATGCTGCTCAACGCCAGCCTTTCTATTCTTTTGGTATCAATTCCTTATTGAATGAGCAAAAAAGTAACATTTAATAAATTTAAGAAATGCTATTATTTGCAAATCAATACAAAATTATAAGAATGATAAGAAATAACTAGAATCTAATGGAAACTAAATTATTGTCTCATACAAGAGAAAAAAATATTCATCGAAAAACAGGAACAGAAACTGTGCGATTAAAATGAAAGTAATGCTACTATCTATGCATTATTTACTCGATTCCTCTTCATTCATAGTGAAAGTCAATTTTAACCGACAGGAAATTAAACATCACATACTTAATTACAGGAGAATATGCCTACTCTTTGTGTATTCACAAACAATCTTTATTGTGGAAATGAGTTCGTGGTTGTAGTTCTTTATTACCACAACAGTTCTTTATTCACTCAAAAAACAGTTTTCTATAAAAAAATTTTCGAACCAATTTACAAAAATGTATATTATAAAATTTTTTAAGCCCTTATGTCTAAAATTTCTATTTATATCAATATTTGTTACTCAATTTTTATAGCATTATTTTGAAATATATTTACAAAAATGAAAAATTATAATGTCTCTAAACTTATATTTTTACTGTAATTTTCTACTAGTGATGATTTCTACTATTATAAAATATAAAAGATTAAATTACTTTCTTGATATTGTTACAAAAAATTTAATCTAATATATAGTAAGTTAATAAGAGACAAACAAAGAAACCAATTTGAATTAAATCGCGATTTTTAAAGAGAGTCAATTTTTTCTAACTAAAAGAATTTTTTGCCAAACAAACTTTTTCAATTTGTAATCAATGAAGAAAAAATTCATAACCACTCACAGTTATTCAGTCAACTAATTTATAGTTTATTGTGAGCAAAAATAACTTATAATTCATTAAATTAGCTAAAAGTGAAAACTACGTAAAAATCTAGTCTTTACTTAAAATAGTTTAATTGGAGTAATAGTTAATTATTAGATGAAATAAAACATTTGAAACACTCCTGAATGTCTTAGTGTACATATTGTTAAGCTCTGATTTATTATTACTATGAAAGGTAATGGGAATTAGAGTAATGAAAGGAGACTGAGGGCAATGTTCAAAGTGATAAAAAAATTAAAATTCTATTAAGTATAACAACAATTTTAGAATATTTAGAATTAATCCTTAAATAAATACATGCTAGTACAGTAAATTAATTAATTAAGTAGTATAGTTTGATTTCAATTTAAAATAGTTATCATATTTTTATAGCAAAATATTGTTTTTTATTTGATTTGATTTGGAAGCAATCCATTTATAAAGTAAAACAATTAAACAAAAGTGAACGAAAGCAGTGACTGTGAGAACAATATCCAAATTGTTTTGATGCTAATTGTAATTTCCGTGTGACAAGTCTTACAGCAGCGCAATATCATTCCCTTAGTGGTAAAATCTCTAGAAAATAAATTAATCTCTTGGGCACAGTATTTCAGAGGCAAGTACTCGGGATTTAGTATGGAAGTAAATGTTGCTGATGTCTACATCTATATAATATCGTATCAATGGCTCAATATCATAGTCCACACGCACTGATTTTCTTTTTTGCTTTTACTTTGTATACTACTTCTGGTCATTATATAGTATTTCTTTTGGGCACTGACACTGATTGAGACAAATGAGCGACTTTCAGGATTGATAAAAACATTGGATCGCAAATGTTTGAGGACTGTTGCGCCAGTGTTTTACAGCAACAGAGAAAAGAAAATATTACTATCAATGATACTTGATATGAAAGATGAGACTCAATTGTGTACGTATTAAATCTTCACTCATATTCCACAAGTCAGTGCATTCACCATTTTTTTAAATGTACTGTATATCAAACCATATTTCTTGAGCAACAATACAGTCTTTTCCCATTTCTTATCATAATAATGTCACATTTTTAGTATCGAAAACTGTGTGCAATATTTTATTATATCTTATGTGTATATATAGTCATTGTGCTGATAATGAGTGCGGCTGTAATAAAGATGATATATCATATCAAACTAATGACTAAAACAGAGTCCGGAAGCACTGTCGAGAAACGGACTTGAATGAGAAATTGAAGTCTACAGCACATAATATTGTCTCCATTACATCCCAGATAACTATTTCAATCAATTATTAGATTTGGGCATTTCAGACATAAAAACCATCCTTTTCTTTTACTATTGATAGTTGACATTCATTATTATTTTTTAAAATATTTTACTAAATTTTAAATTCAGGAATATGTTGGATCAAGTTTTCTATAATAAGTTATAAGTTATTACTTATAACTAATTATTATAGTGTACATCAAATTAATGTAATTTACTGTTTCAATATAAATTATAATTATTCTTAATTTGGATTTATTTTAATAATATTTACGTCAAAATTCAAGTAATGCTAAATGATTCAAATGATTTATTTTGTCTGCTCATAAAAGCCTATTAAATATATTAAATTTTTCATTCATTCAAATCTATTAATCAAAATGTCTTAATAGAAAAGTTTTCACAATTTTTTAAAATTTAAATTATGCTTAAAGTCTGAAAGCAATAAAAGCTAACGCGTAAGCATTGCATACAATTTGAATATTGAATGAAAAAATCAAAATTAAGACATTGTAAAGCGGCACGAGATGGTGGACTCAATTGGATAAAATGCAGTTTGCAAACTATTTCTTTTTTATTAATTCCACATACAATACTTGTAGTGCTTTTTAGTTTCAAATTTTCAATTTATTTGAGTTTAATTTAAGTTTCAAACTTTAACTTCATTTTATGTTAATTCAAGTTCAAGTTTTTGATAAAATTAAATTTATTTGAGTTTGAGTTAAAGTTTTTAAAAATTAAGTTTAAGTCAAATGCACGTAATCACTGGTAAATAAAATTTAGAAAAAGACTAACTTTTCACTACTGTTAGTTTTAGTTATGCTAACAAATAAATATTTTGTATTAACATCAGAGGTGATAGTTATTTGAGGAGTAATATAGGTATAGGTATGAATGACAGGTATTTCTAGGAAAATCTTTATCTCTATGAAAGGGTACGCTTATATGTAAAATCTATAACTCATATATTTTAAGTTTTAAATTTTATTTGAGTTTAGATTTATGTTTTATTAAATAGCATACTTAATTTGAGTTTAAGTTTACTTGAACTTAAACTCAAATTACTTTAGGTTAAATTCAAATATTTGAGTTAACTCAAAAATAATTAATTCCACAACACATGAATACAGTAAAAATGATTGAATTCTTTTTTTAGTCTGAATTTTTTAAACCTTATCTTCAGAATTATAAAAAAAAGATTATGAAAACAATAATCCATTTGACAAATTTTTTTAAATAAAATTTTAAAACTAATAAAAGGAAATACTTGTATTTTCATTAATATAATATTAGATTAATATTAAGTGAAAATAATTAGTGTTGGCAAAAGATATGTCCCGCTAAAATCAGGACCCAGCAGAATAACTTATATCAAAAATTGGAAGACCCTTATATATAGAGATGAGCAGGTTCGGGTTTCAGAGGTTCGTGCACGAACCTCGAACCTGAACCCGAACCTCTGTCTCTTAAAACTAGAACCTCGAGGTTCTGAACTCTAAGACCCTCTAACCTCATAAGCTATGTATATAAAACGATTTCATATATTTGAAACATTGTAAACAATATTCTCAAATTATATCGCACTCTTTTCTTGTAATATATGATAGAGTTTCAATACTAGAAGCTTAACTTCATACTTCACATTCTGAAACCTTAGAACCTCGAACCTGAAACTCTTTTAAAAATTTAGAGCCCGAACTTGAACCTGAACCTGAGGGTTCGGGTTCTAGAGGTTCTGAGGTTCATTATGCTCATCTATACTTATATAGATCAAAATATTAAAATAATAATAATAGTTTTTACGCTTCTATTTCAAATCTACTGTATTTCTAATGGTTGTAAAGCCTTTTAAAACTATTTCTATTATATATACTTAAAATAAGAAGTAGCTAAGCCTAGCTATCAAATCAATATCACTAAAGATGATAAATAAAACGAATTGATTTTATGCAAAGTTTCAATAGCTTTAATCGCTTTAATAATGACCTTAAAAGTAAAAGTTTCAAAATAATAAAAGAAAATAAATAATTATAGATATTATTAAAATTGAGCCAAAATGTTTTGCTTTTATCGTAAAAAATGTGATTAGATTAGGTTTGAGTATAACAGTTACTATACTAAACAAACCGCTGCATTTATTCTAAAACCACTGCATTGAATCTAATTTATTTCTAACTTTTAGTTTATTGGTTAGAATTATAATAACAATACGAAAATAATATTTAAATGAAGAGAAACCGGAGAGAAACTAATCTAATTATGTTAATACAATAGCTATTAGATATTCATTGTTTTGCTTTCTATTACTGCAATATTTGATAGTTTTCTTATATTTCTTAGAGCTAAAGCAACTTTTCTATAATTAGCAAAAAGGAGTGATTTTTTGATTCAAACATTTCCATTGAATTGCATTGAATAGCATTGAATCCATCAATAACTTTGATTTAATTTAGTTTTGCTGCAGAACTTTGTTTTCATTTCTTATTAATAAATGAGATAATATTAATAATTGATTAGCATTAGAACAAACTTATTCTTGTTTTAGTAAGTCTGTAAACATTGGAAGCAATGAAATATTGCTTTGAATTGAGTCATGTGTGTATTGAATGCCATCCGTTAAATGGACTGACTTTGCACTGAGAAGTATATAGTAGTTTCAAATGAATAATTTATCGAATGTATCCTTTTTGAGATGACCTCTCTTTGACTATACAGAAGCTATATATGGGTTTGTATTACTTTATAACGAATGACACTAATGTCATAAAATGTCATACTTTGCAATATTCCAATAATTCATGTCGTAATACAGTAGAAACACAATGCAATACTATATTATCTTAATATATATATAATAGCAGCAGATGTCTGACCACAAAAAACCCAAACAATTAGATAAGTTGATTAATTTGATGAATTGACTCAATTTTTCATTTATTTATGTCATTGAGTTTTCTTTATAAGTCTAGTATTTCCTGAGAAATGCTATGAAATTAGGCGCAATCAACTGCTTATACTGTAGTTGCAGTTTTTCTGAGACTTAACGTCTCAATATCTGTTGTTCTCCGTTTAGATTGAATTTAACATCAGTGTTGATTATGTTGGAAACTTAAGGCTGGGATAGCAGTTAAATAAATATCAGAATAATGTAAAAATTAAATTCAAAAAGTATTAATAGAAAAACTATTTTTTTCTATTATATAGAAAACGAATATAGTTTTATTAATTTTCTCAGTTCGTATATAACATTAATCTTGATTTATAAATAAAAAGTTAAAAAGCTTTAATTAAATTTAGATATAAGTCTTATTATTTGATTGTCTAAAATGGTAGTAAATCCTTAATTAGGAAAATGAAAATCCTTTTACATTTTTGATGCTTTGCTGAAAATTTCTAACATTTTGCTAATATGAGTGAATATAAGTAATCTTCGAATAATAATTAATTTTTGTTACTCATAAAGTAAGTATAAGATAAATCCAAAAATTGAGTTATTAATATCTAGTGGTCTTATGCACAGCTTACCCAAATTATAGAATATTTTCGAATATTGTTTGATTTTAATAGAATAAATTTAAATATTTAAAAATTCAATTCTATCACTACATTTACTTCAACACTGGTTTAAGCCATAACTAATATTAATACCCTAATTATGCGCGTATAGTCGCACCACTAGGAATAGCTGAAATTCCATAATAAAACCTCAACTCACAGATAAGACGCACCCCACTTATAAGCCGTATGTAAGTGGGGTAAAGTGGGGTAAGTGTAAATATGTAAAAATGGAGACATATTTAAGAGAAAAACAATGCCAAAAAGAGTATACTAAAGGACTTGTGGTTAAATTTAATAAAAAAAAAGGTGGGATAATTCAAGATACTCTCAGAGAATGGTTTAAAGAGGTTTGACAGCGATGAAAAAATTCATTTTTTAATAGAAAATTTCTCCTGATATACAGCACGTTTGTAATTTTGTTTGAATAAAATTTTGATTTTCACCTATAAGTAGCACCCTTCATATAAGTCGCAGTCATTATTTTTTTAAGAATTTAACTTTTTTCTTCAGATAAGACGCGACTTATACACGCATAAATAGGGCAATAAGGATGCTAGGAAAATAAGAGAGAGAAGATTTCTCAACGAAGAATAAGTGTTTTGTCCATACTATCTTGTAGTATGTCATAAATTAAGCATTTTACCGGTAACCCCATTACCATAGGTGGCGCCACTTCCGCAATATTGACTAAAAACCGCGCTATGGCAACTTTTGAACGGTAATAGATAGGATAAAAATTCTTTAATCAAAATATACGTCTCATCGTCCCTTCAAAATCATACTTAATATCAAAAAAATTAAAACAAAGTTTTCTTCATAACATGCATAATATGCATAATTGGATATAATTTGGACGCTATAGTTATTGTTTAAATCAATATATTATAGAGATTAAAATTTATTTATAATGAACAATAACGCTTACTCATTAGAACCTGATTAGAACGATGTTACATTAAGTACGATAAGTACAGTACAAATTAACGCTTACTCTACTAATTTTATTTTTCCGTTTCATTTTTAAAAATTAAATAATCGATTTTAGAATAAGTCATATCCAGAGTTCCCATTTTAACTAATTTAACTCAACAAGAATTCATATAAATATAGGCATAGAGCTGACTAAATTCTAAATAACTGAATATAATTATTAAACCTCGATTAAAGCAACTATTATTTAATGAATTATTGTTAATAGTAATGTATATAACCTAATCTTTATTTGAAGCTAAACTATAAGTTACCTTTTGGGCGAAGGGGGCAGGGGGTACAGTAAAATATGTCAGAGATATAAATTTGAAATAAATTTTATTAAATTCTACGTAAAATATGCAATTTTAATCATTTCTTTTAATAATCGGTTATTCACTCTTTGTTTATCGTACAGCTTCATAACGGTTCGAAACTAAAAATATTGAAGACTAATATCAAAGAGGTCCTGAAATCACTTTAATACCGTACATATTTGTTTGAATATCTTTTATTCTCATGTCAAACAGTCTTAAATTAATGATAAGAAAATTCACAAATCAAATACTGTAGAATGCAATCTGTATAATATGCGCAGATTTTTAAAGTGTTTAAATAAGAGTTTTATTGCAATTATTGTGTTGTCACATGTATTTTGCTTTAGAATTTTCAGTTCAATATTTTGTTAGATTAGACCGGATTAGACTTTTCAAGTCGTAATATTCTCCGCAAATTTTAGTTCTTCGACTCAAAATGATTTATAATTTCACAATGAAATTTAATTTTAAAGTTGAGAGATAGTGATGTTATTTCATCTTGAATTTTAATTATTATCTTATCTTTAATTTTCGCAGTTTCTTCACTTTGTTAACAATTCATTTTGTTTAATATAAATATAATCGAAGATTAAATTTTTAATTATTTGTAATCTCGTTGAACCAAACTTGTGCTGTAAGTTATAATATCAAAAAACGTGGTTTATTTTTATTATTCTTGGATTATAAGTGCAGTGCTGTGATAGTAAACTTCAGAAAACCTTTCCCTCGAGAAAAATTCAAACATTTAAATAAGACAGAAGGGAGATGGGAGAGGGTGAGGGTGGAGAGAGACAGAAAGAATTGCATAAGTCTGGAGGGAGACAACACCGATCAAGTAAATGAAATTTCTCTTCCTTATAT
Organism: Nanhermannia elegantula; assembly: GCA_034699485.1. Lineage (NCBI taxonomy): Eukaryota > Metazoa > Arthropoda > Arachnida > Sarcoptiformes > Nanhermanniidae > Nanhermannia > Nanhermannia elegantula. Next base: position 395 of record JAQGCH010000400.1, on the reverse strand, counting down.
TTGTGTGAGATAGCACTGAATAGTGAATGATATTTTATCCCCTTTGAGATGGAGTGAACGTCTCTCTATGGCAGCCGTTAACAGAATGGTTCAGTCAAAGAGCCAAAAATGTGATAAATTTTATGTGTAGAGCCAGAACTGAGTCATCCATAAATTACGTTCTCATTTTAATGTGAGAAGGGAGCTTGCGATCACTAGGTATCCATTGAATATTAAGTTATGTTTAAATAATTTAAACTGAGTACTAAAGGTCGGTCCCTACAGTGTGCAATTATAGGAGTTTCTCTGTACTACAAAACATCGAAATAACTTTGATTACATTCAGTTTGATATACTTGTAATTATCAGGAAAAGCGTTTTAATTAATACGAAATAACAAATCGTATCATTTATAT
>JAQGCH010000399.1:0-24214 GCA_034699485.1 Nanhermannia elegantula | reverse complement strand
GTTCTTCCCCCAAACGTGCCATCAATAGCATCTATTACGAGAATGGCTCTCCCCTGTAGAGCAGCTACGGAACGACATGCGCTCTCTTAACATACTGTAGAAGATCAACGACTGAATCTATTTTTTCGAAAATTTTTTTTGTGCTCTTAGAATATTATATATTTTAGATGATTATTATTTATCATTATCTATTCCTTTATTTACGGCCCTTGAAAACAGACGAGTGCTCCTCTCTTTATGACAATACTATTAAATATTAATACTTTTTGTAAGCCTTAGTCTATGAAATGAATGATATGATGCAAATTATGGCAAACTATCTCTCAGTTATATTGGAAAAGTAGATCTCCAGTAAATTTTAGATATTTTCGTTTAAGTAAATGCAAACATAAATAACTAAAGTATGACAAAGTGATAATTATCGAGAAATATTGCAAACAATTGCACATATTTTTAAAACAGCAAAAATTTGACAGAATTTAGAGAAGTATTCGTTTAAAGCTTAATAATTTTGTGCTTCATTTTCAAGGGTAGAGCGCGTGTTGTTTTGTAGACAAGAGAGGAAACGAGTGGGAACTTCAATATGCTCTAATGTAGAGCACCGGTGAGTTCGGTCTAAATGGTTATAGTGTCAGAATTAGTTCACCGAAAAACTCACGAGACTCTCAAGGGGTGGCATAATATTTTTGAGGGAAGAGATGATGTTTGGACCAAAGCAGCAGAACTGTCTCAACAGTAACATAAAGTCTGAATTTATGTTTGAATATTTTAGAAGCCTTGCTATGGCTTAACACGAATTTAGTAAATTTGCTGCCACTAGTATTAAAGTGATAGAAAGCACAGCTGTGACGCACCAAAAACCTCTAATTCATTAAAATCATTTGGCGTTTGTTTCTTTAAATGTTGATTTTAAAACTTAGTTTTCTTGTATTCAATTCAAATTTCATTTTCCACTTGAGCTCATAGGAGTGGAAATAGAAACGCAGAACAAAAATTTTGAATCCAATCTCTCACAGACTTTCAGTTAACTCAAAAATTCTAAGAAATACAAACTCTTATAAGACATGACATTTTTTCTCTTTAAACTTTTGACACTTGATGATGAAGTTATAAAAAGGCGTACGCATTAATGTTGAAGTTTTCTTAACATGCCTTATGATTACAAGAAAACGTTGTTTTTTCGCTGCGAGCGACCAAATTATAACGCATTTTTTCTGCACTACTGTGTAGTACAATCTTTTCTCTTTTACTGGATCTCTGCGTTAAAGAATGCAATTATGTATAACCTTATAAGTGCATCGATGCAAACTATAAAGTAGTTGCAGTGATGTTTCCTTCACGATAAGGTTATGTCACGAAGACTTAATACTCAAAATATTAAAAAACTGAGTTATTACTGACATACTCTGATATGTAATAATATTATACATACTCTCATATGTACTAATATTATATAAACTCTGATATGCTTTCAGTCTTTTACTTGTAGAAAGAAATTATGAGTAGAATAATATTTATTTAATCATTAAATACTTGCACAGAGTATATCATTACTATTTGAATAAAATAATAAAATCGATTCATTTGGAGTACGGAATATTTACTTTAATAATATTATAAGATATCCATAACGTAATTCATAATGAAATAGAGCTCATACTCAGAAGCAATAATAATGGGGGTTTGAATAGGGGGCCCGAGAGTGCAATGTAACATCACAGATGTATTTGATCCACTCTTCAATGCATTAACATTGCATTTCTGGTAGCATTGCATGAGATAAGTTATACATTTTTGCCACTATACCCAAACTACTAACCTTTATAGTAGTTTTACTGTTACTTCAAATCAATACACGAAATACGAAACGAGATTAAAGTGCATGTTTGTGTATCCCGTCTACTGTTTGTGAGTGAGTAACTTTAGGTTGAGTTGTGACCATTTTTCATTCGCCACTACTCTTATAATGATTTGCCAAAGCAGGCAATTATTGTAACTCACAATAGCGTATACTAAACCTTATTTTCTTATTATTATGTCAAATAAACAGCTACAGAGTTCTGCATACTCTGTATAAATAGTGCTAAATTTTCATTACCTAATAAAAAAATTGTTTAAATATAATTAAAAATACATATTATTTCTATTTCTAGCAGTATTTCATCGAAATGATAGAGTTTGTGTTCGTAGAACACACACAAAGTTAGGAAATAATTTCAAACCCATTTTGAATATAAATTATATTAATACACGCCAGTGAGTCATGAACAGCAATTCTAGCGGAGTATATTATGGGTTTGCTATTAGCAATAGTGAAAGAGTACCACCAGTGCCAACAATTCTAAGGTAATATCTAACTCTATTTAATTGTGTTTTATAATTCAAATAAAACCTTCTTTAGTAACAAATTTTATAACCTTATTATTCAAGAGTTTTTTAAATGTGCGAAAAACTCTTTTGATATTAATATATTAAGTGAAGATTTATTTAGTTTAGTAAATTGGGATAATAAGAGAGTTCACACATAGTTTGTTAGCTTTTTTTCACTAAACTCGAGCTAAAAAACAGTTAATTAAATTATTTTCTCCTTCTTCTTATGGCACAAACTATTTTCACTTAAAATTTTTTATTCCTTAGGTATTATTGGTTTATAACAGACTAGAAAATAAGTTTTTCTCTGCATATACTTCTCCCACTCAGTCATACTGTTATTAAAGTTGTGTCTTAGCGAAGGCTTGACTCACTAGTCATTTATCATTATAAAATAGAGCCAACATTTAATTGAAAATGACAGTAAAAAACAAGAAAACATCAATTTTAACTCGCATTATGAAATTGGAGTTTTAATGTCTTGAAAATTCCATTTCCATAATTCAAATATTTGGAGTTTTGCTTAATTCAGAAAAAATTTCTTATTTACATAGAATATGACAAATTGATTCCTGCATCGCATGCCTATTGGATTCCTTAAGCTGAACAAGATTTTATTGAAATTAATATATTCCAACACCCCCTATAAATGTCAGTCCATCCACTTTTCTTATTGGGTGGTCTTTGACTTCAAGCTCATCGACAAAATGAATCTCAGCAGTAAAGTGAGACTTTTGATACCAATCACCATGTATTAGGCTTAACGGTTAAACTGGCCATTCATTGCTTGAACTACTATTACTTGATTTGAGTTCAAACTACTTTTGAAATCGCAATTTTATATCATATCTTAATTTCCATTATGATAAAAGAGTTATAGTGTATAAAAACTAGAATTTTTACTTTTTTGATCATAATAGAGATTAACTAAAGACATAGGTGTCAAATAGCAATTTTGAATTTAATTCTATCTGAAATTTAATCTCAATCACTAACTTTGATATGAATTAAAGTTGCAAACTCGTAAATATTATCAGTCACAGACTTATAATTAGTTTGAAAATCGTGTTTTAAACTATAATTTAATGTCTTTAAGTATAAATCAATTCATTGAAAGGTTAATACATTTATTGATAAGTTATTATAATTTGAAAAATGCATTTGTAATAAATAATTCATGAATAAAATAATATTTGAAATGAAAAAAACTTTGAGCAGTGAGATATTATAATCAGCTGAAGTGACACTTTAGTAATAATCCTGATGTGTGAGCCCATCTCTGTTAAGCCTCTCTGTCTTAGTCATCCTTTTATGACTTGCTTCTAAGTAAGTAAACTTCTTGTGAGGCCAAAAGCTATTTTCGGACACGTGTAATACTTTGTATGAAGTAAACAAATACATAGCTTCAAACACTGGACATCACATGTCGTCATCATTCATGTTTTCAAAGATGACAAAGTCTACTGTCTTACAAAACTATGTCGAGAAATGCTCTCAACAGAATTGAATACTCTATTATTAGAATTTTATATTTTGTTATATTTCTCAAATTTCTTAATAATATTTGTTAGTTTTGTTGAAACTGTATTAACACATGGACTACTACTACCTTATGTCTCAACTTTAACTCTAACAATCCTACACCACTTCATACGATTAACCAAAGCCATGCACAACAATACTATAAGACACAAATCAAACTAATAAGTCGTATTACAAGGTCTCGTATTACATTTTACGCAGCATTCAGTATCGTTTCTCATCTCTTTAATCTATTGTTATTGTTATTATTTTGTGTGATTAAAATGTTTTATTTGTTTAGTTATTTATAAGTGAAGTGTAAACAAAAAAAGCATAAATTACAATATAAATATACTTTTTTATTGAAATTATCTTTAACATAATGGAAGCATAAGATTACGAAATAAAATAATTGAATCAATATGTCCACTGAGAGATAATAAGGCATTGGTTATAATAAAATATTGCATAAAATCGATGATTATAATAAAATATCGCATAATATCGATGATTGTAATCTACTTAATTGGGATCAATTAATAAATTAGCCATAAATTGTTAATCGATTAGTATGCAAGTATCGATCAAGCATTGACACACACTCCCACCTTCGTATCGGAACTTTTTAATTTACAAACCTTATATAAAAATGAATAAATTTGAAAAAATTTCAAAATATTTAGGTTAAAAGTAGTTTTTTTTAATAAACTCACTTTATTGGGACTGCACTTTGTTTTTCCGTCATTAAAAAATATGGTGTAAACTACTTTCCGAGCATTCACTGTGGAAGACTCTTTTTCGTATAGGACACAGTCAACTCTGCAGGGATTTATTTTTATGTTGTCTATCAATGCCTTAATATTAAAGTAAATTAATTAAAGTTAAGCTAATCCTTAAATCATATCAGAGATTGTAAATGATTAGAAAATATAATAGAAATAAGACTCGAAAAAGTGAAAACTTGTATTGAAAGTAAAATTTACATCTTTGTCGTCTTCAGTTAATGAATTATAATCATATTTAGGATGTTCTTCTTTGCATCGCTTAACTCTTTGTGTGATCGTAATCGAGTCCGGATTATCTAAAGTCATATTATCTGTTTTATTGTTAATTTTTATATAAATATTTATGACTCTATTAAATACGACACTATAATACATACCATAATAAATCACAGGATTATATGAAAGAATATCAGCTCCAGAATTATTAATTTTCAATTTTGTGTTACTTAACGAAATACTCAGCGAATGAATGAATCGCATAAATATGAATATCACTATTAAATAGCAAACTTTAAGACTCAAACCCATAATTATTACACAGAGAAAGTTAATTTATTGTAAGATTGAATGACTAACTCAAAAGTAATGACTCAATAAATGATGAGAAAATAAATGTGCAAAAGTGGTACATAAAGTTGTGTATAAGTTTGTTATTTATAGCATTTATAGCATTAAATATCTATATACTAATAATACCCGTATAAGCGATAGTAATATCAGTAGTATTATTGACTCCTGTAATGATTGAATATATTGAAGTCAAGATTAACTCTCAGCTACCTAACAATGTAATCAATAGAATATTAAGCTTAAATTCTGTCATTTTTACCATAATTGTACTTAATCTTTATTCGAATGCGTAGTTTTTCAATTGAAAAACAACAGATTATTTGTATTATAGTGTATGATATGGTTATTAACGTAATTAGGAGTGTATATGAAAGAAAACCACTTGAAAAACAAATGTTCAAGACTTGTAAAATTGATTAAATGATCAAACAATGCGAAATAGAAATGTTTAGATAATAAGATTGAAATCACATTAAGATTGAATCTAAAAATATAGTCGAATTCGATTGAATTTGTTTACACCGAATTCTAATACTATGGTCTGTTAGGCATTACTTTTAAGTTTGATATCTTTAAAAACTTCTCTCTATTCAGACTGCTATTAAACTGCTCTCTCCCACAGCCCAAGGGATACAAATATCGAGCAATATTATAATTCATATATGAGTGATGGTGAGTGTGTCTGTTGTATGTCTGTGTGTGTGTCTATGGGTTTTTGAATTACTTTTAAATTTCGCAAGTTTTATGGCACAGCTGCTCAGTGGAGCCCTACTTATTTGGTGAGAGTGTGAGAATTCATCTGAATTCAGTCGCGAATCAGTTATTAGCCGACAGTGAGTTGTTGGCAATGTTAGGATGAGGCCCAAGAGAGACTTTTTGCCACGTTTTGGGCGCATCATAGAGTTAGTGGCGTGTGTCAGACCATCATATATGCATGCATTCACTCATGAGTCCATTGCTAGGGATCACAACACTGTAGCTGTTCTGATACAGACCACCATTTACTAAATGCATATGTTGTATGTGTTGTATGTGTTAATATTTCATTTTACTGATAGCAGTTTCAAGAGCTGTATTCAAAAGCATATTCAAGTCATATTAGAATTTACGACTCGATAAAAAAAGCACTGCAAACAATATATTCTGTTTATGTATTATTACGAATGACTTATGATCTCTATTTGAACAAAACGAAAATACGTTTAAATGTTATGCAACTCCAAAGATGATAATAACTTAGGAAAGTATACCTTTCAGAAAAAGCGGAGACACGCTCTGCTGACTACCAATTCTTTGCGTTTATCAGTAACTTATGCTTAAATAGTGTTATGAGATTGAAAAGTGTCTTTTTATAACGCATTTTAAACCTTATAATTATTGCAGAACTCACTGGAAGTCAATTCAACTTTTTTTAAAATATTAAAAGTGACACAAAATTATTGTAGACTATTATAAATGTTGGCATTTGATTGATATGTTTAATGGATGACTCAAATAATTATTTGGTCACGCATTTGAGTATTTCTCACTCAAACAACTTTTACTTTTAAAGATACTGAGAATTATCTATTCATATACTAATATCAGAAGTTTATTATTCAATTTTCTATACTGTCTACTGATGTTAATAACTTGTTAACAGTTTTATCCAAAAGTAAATAAACAAAATTCATTCGAAACATTCAAATAATCAAAATTATTATATGATAAATGTTTTTGTTTCGGTTATAATCTCAATCTTCTGATTAAAAGATAGATATTTTTGGATTTTTGTCATTTATTAATAGTTTTCTGTTTTATTAAAAACGAAATGTTTTGCAAAAACCAATTACAAGGTTGAGCTGAAGTTTAAGGTTCTCTGAAATAATAATACTGCTGTCTATCAATTGGATGCGGAAAATCCGACCCGTGTTGGGTCTGCTTAATTTCCATGTCTGGTTAGTCTTCACATATGATTCATCCAACTTTAATGCCATTACAATTATCAGATTACAAGAGCCAATATTCAGACAAATGTATAAGTAATTTGAATATTGCATGAAATATGATTCGTCTCGAAATGGATAAGATATTCCTTTACTGATAACCCAAATAAGAGAAATTCGTATACTTATTGTCTAATTATTTTTCAAATGCTTCCCAAATCAAACTGTCTCTACTTTGTTATTCATTTATTTTGATTTTCCAATAGATAGCTTCAAATTATTGCAGAAATTACTTTCAAAATATATGAAAACCAGAAAATTTGAGCTTTAAATTCAAAAAAGTAATAATGATTCACAAAAAATAAAGCCTATTCTGGTTTATATTTTCGTCTTGTATTTAATTTGAATGTCAATTGAAAGGCAAACTCACAATAGGAGGTGAAACTTATATAAATGTAAATCTGACGGGAAAGGTGTGTGTTTGTAATCGAACAGTATGTGTGCCCTCATAAGACACGGGTATCTCTTAAATAGTTGTGATAGAAAAAAATTAAAATTTTTAACATACACTCATATTATATATATAGTCAGTATTTGCAATTGAGACACAATAAACTGGTTGAAGACCTCCCACAATGAATACCATAATAGAAATCAGAAACACTGTTTTCATCTTTAATTAGAGCTAAAATACAAACTACAAAATACAAGTATATATGGTTAGGATCAGAAAATACATCAAATATTGTTCTTTAGCCCTATTTTCTAAACTTTTACGAAGAACTTTGAATTTATGAGATAAGGCTTGTCAACAAAGGAGAGGAAATTACTATCACTTATGGACACAAGAAAATAAATAACATATAGCTTTCTAATGCTAAAAATGTTGCCGACAAGCTTTTAAAAACCAATCTATTATTGTGAAAATAGTTGGTTTATTATTTCATTTTGGACATCGATTTTGAAATAAATATCAAAAGAATCGATAATTTATGCGATAATATAATGAAAACACTTGAAATCATTAAAAACCGATTCACTCTTTCAAACCTAAACAATGAGGAAATATATGAAATTTGGAGCTAAATATTTGGGTCTTCGTTAAAATTTTCAATTTAAGCCTTAATCAGTCATTGGAAAGAATTTATAAAATGATGACTGGAATGCGCTTTAATGAGAAAACTTCTATCAAAATATCTTTGAGAAATTAGCGCCGCTTTCTATGAGGTCTCTATAATAGAGCTGCACTATTAAGGCTTCTTCTGTCAAAACCTCGAATGTTTTTAACCTTCCCTCTCTTGACAATAGAAAGCTGTCTATACTTTTCCCATTATAAGTACTGGTTTTCTTCGTGAAATCTCACTTTCACTTTAGAGAATATCTCCTCTTTTCAAAAAACACAAAAATCAAAGTCATTCAGAAAACTTTTTCAATACTTCTAACGAATACAATTACTATGAAAAAGATTTTAGGAATCCCTCCACGAGTCTAATCATTATTGAATTGCGAGAGCGGCTGCTTTTTGTTCATTTATGTATTCAACTGGATTTCGATTTGATTGTAATTTCAATCCCTAGTTTGAGAGCACGTGCAGTCGCGCACTATTCTAGACATTAATGTTGTGCTCAAAGAATTTCCTATTAATTTGATCTATTCATGTATAATATGAGGGGTTGAATGAGATGTTTTGGGGTTATCATAATCCTACCATCTTAGCAACAGGAGGCAGGACTCAGATTCACGTATCCACAGCGCAACAGGCAATCAAATATACTTGCAGGGGTTTTATTAATCACATTAATTTTGGGCTCATTTGGTTGACACTTCACTTTAATATCTATGAATTTAAATTAATTCTATTTTTTAGTATAATTGATAAGCATGTGTTCATTGATAATGATTATTGCCATCAAATGTGTTCATTTTTTTCAGGGTCATTGCAATAGCAGACCCCCAATAAGACAATCAGATTATTTAAGAATCATACAGTTACATGACTATTATTTTACGTGGGATTCATCAATGTTCTCTTCATTTCATTAAAAATATACTGTCATATACAGTATTCCTGCAGTATTCAAGGGTCAGCTCAACTTAACTTCAATAAACTCTTAATATACCCACACATTTAAGTTTATTATACATTAAGACGAACTTATGATTGATTTAACTTAGATTTTTAATTAAATGTTTATTTAGTTTAAGAGTAAATAAAAAAATTTAAGAATTTGATTAATATTAATGAACTAAACTAACCTAAAATATTCTCAAAATTGGATTACTTATTACCATAAGTTATTTAAGGGCATGTAAACAGTGGTTTAGTAAATTGAATTCATGCGTATAATTTCAAAATGAGTCATTCCTTTTAAGTTAAAACTTATACAAACAATATTTTAAAATTAATAATTAATTATATAAAATTCAAGCAAATTAAAGTATAGAGAATAGGAGCTTAAGCTAACAGGTAAGGCACGTCTTTATAATATTAGTGCAAGTAATTTACAATGATTTACATGTATAATTGCGCTTTGAGGTATATCTTTAATTCATTTCGCAATAAACCTATAAATCACAACAGATCTAATTAATATTCATTATTCAATAGTAATCTATGATTATATTTTTAACGTAAGAATGAGATAATTAATTTTGATTATAAGGTATGCAATGTTCTTATGGGTCTTATTGACGAAATTATACGTTTTGCAGAACAAACTAACAAAAACTCTATTCTTATAGCAAAGCATTGCCCTATTTATCAGGCATTGCTTTATTCTGAGACATGAAAGTTGTTGCAAACACTGAGAAGTTCGAAACCCGTAATTAGTCAGTTAAGAGAATGGTTCGCAACAAGAGGTAATTTTTTATGTGGAAGAAAAAAGAATTCACAAAAAATTCATTATAAATGAGGGCATTTTTTCTGTTAATTTAGCGAAACAGTGCACCAGTATTACTATAACGCCTTCACAATAATTGGCTATTATTTTCCTTATAACAAAACGCGTAAGAAATGCAGGTGGTCTTCACCAAAGAGGTTTTCACCGCTATTTTCTATCATAATTTTATAATAACTGTATTGACTCGTATAGTAGTTTAATATTTTTCACGCCATTAATTGTTATAATAAACTAATTTACAAACTTATTGCTTTTCATTTGCTATATTAAACTGAATTTTGTGTTGAATTAAAGTTTTGGAGGTTAAGGTCAAAAATTGATTTAACTTTTTAAACAATAAGTTAAAAGATGAATAGTTGGAGCGAATAATAATTACTATAATGCTATTCTTGAAGATATTTGAAACATCACTGAAAGTGCACAACACCTTAAAGATAATAATTTCTTAAGAAGTTTTCTCCTCCTATGCTTTCTTGTCTCGTTGATCGATGTTATGCCCCATTCTTTTTCAACACAAGAGCTCTTACCCGCAAATGAGATTTGCTATTGTACTGGTACTCAACTAATAAGTTTAAGCTAAACCTTAACAACACAGTAAAGGGCTTTTGTTCTTATTCTTATTCAGCAAAGGTTTGTTCACTAATTCGTGAAAAAACATGAACAAAATAAATTACAACAGAGAAGAAATATAAGCAATAATTAACTATTAAATTATTGATTGTAAACCCGATAAGGAGTATTAACTAAACTAATTTTGCTTAAAATAAGTGAACAGCGGGTAATAATTTTAATGAAAAATATATTTCCATCGCATTAGAGTTTTAAATAAAATTCTTTGGACTTTTCATTTGAAGTTTTATTATAACAATAAAAAAGTCCTGCTTTCAGTTTGAATGAGAATTACTCTAGAAATCCCTCTCAATGAGAATTACTCCAGAAATCCCTCTCAATGAGGATTCAATTTAAAGTTTACTCGAATACTATAGCCATAGAGAAAATGATCCGCATATACATTACTGCATACAAACAGTCTCTCAAAAGATTCATGGTTGGGATTTGTCAGATAATCTTTTAAGCTCTCATACATGCATAGGCTATGAATGAATAAGAAGGGAAGAATTTTTCAGTAAACATACAGTAGATTAATAGTTATATATATTTTTAAATCATACTTTTCCATAGGGTCTGGTATTCATTAATTTCAAGATATCAATAAAGAAAATACTTTTATTCATATGGAAAAATATTTGTCTGAATAAATACTTATGAATTACTCTAAATAAAAAACTAACTGTCAGTTCGATTCTATAGAAATGATAGGCTCGTTGTCGAGGACAACACGAAATTGGCAAATATCAGAAATTGAGTATAAGCTAAAAGTGATTTATATACAAACTTAACAAATACTACGGATGAAGAATGAAAGATCGAAAACCGTTGACAAATAAAAAGAGGACTCCATTGACATGGAAATTGTGTATAACCAATATTGTGTTTGCTCTTCTCATTTTGAATTCATCTTCCGAAAAAACCAATACTTTTTCATTAGTCAAATCGGTTATAAATTTTTATTTAATCTCAAAATTCTTTTATTAATCTAAAAAACATTTATTATTATGCATTTTATTTTTTAAATTAAGGTTTGATATAATCTCTCATATCTTTGGCATTAAATAAATTGAAAATACAGACAGTATACAGATGAATAGCTCAATGTATTATTAGTGAACATCTGCTTACTTTTAATTGTAAACAAGACATGATTTCAATTTTTATTAGAATTATTTTTAATAATTAATACAATACAAAGCGAAAAACTGTTGAAACTTTTAAAGGAATATTCTATTGTTTACTCAATTCAAATGAAATGCTAATGAGTATTACATTCTGTTGTTTGGAGATATGAGACATTCTGGAGAGCTATACGAAAGTGAGAATAACATGAAAATCACATTTGGCTCAAAAGTTTTCACCCTTTTATTGACAAACTTGAAGGCTCTAATCAAAGTGACTATTTTAAAGAATAAGCGCCTTTTCCTGTTTACCTCATGCAAAATCAACACCAAAAGAGAGTGGATTAACCGAAAACACTATAAAAGCAATCGTAAAATACATAGAAAGTCAATAAAATAGCGTCAGCTTAAAGCCAAACTCTCCAAATTTGATTATTGACAAAAGGAGAGAGTTTATGAATGTTTGACTCACACTCTAACCCTCTCACTCTATCTTCCCATATATTGATAGTGAGAACGGTTGTCCTTTAAACAAAATTGCCATAATCTCGGTTTGGTCTGAATGAGTGAAGACAGTGAATGATTAGATATGATTGACTAGAAATTAAGTGCGATATAAGGCATATGTTACGAGATGTGGATTATATGATATACAGTGCTATTAAGTACTATTGGTAGTCATAATAGTGCAGTACTGGTGCAGTATATATATACTCACTATATGATCGATTACTTCGAGTAGACATTACTTTCTAAATGACCCGAAGGAATATTGTTGTCAAAGCGATCCCGATATGAAAGTCTATTCAACAAAGAATGAATATAACAGTCAACGAGTCAGAGATGATATCAGACTTTAGGGCCACAGAAATCGATTTGCAAATCAATTATTCAAAGAGTTGGCAAATGAAATATAATATCTTATGTTACTTATGAGTCCATATTTACAATCGCTTTTATTTATGGCAATCATTTATTTGTTATTCTGTAACAGCTTTTACTATTCAATAAAAGCTAATATTAATAATTAAATATTAGAAAAGCACTTGAATGTAATGCAATTATATCATTAAATGTTTGTTACAAATTAGTTTTCAGCCAAAGGAAACCTATTTTTTCTTCTTATATATCAATTATTTTAATTTCAATTTAGAAATTGTTCGAAACGTAACTCAACTCAAGTTAAAGTTGAATTGCATTGAATTGCATTGAATTGAGTGAATGCTTAGTGAATGCTATATATAAGTGGAAATGAGAGTAAGTATAGAGTGAGAGCCAGATATCGACCTGATATGTGCTTCTGTACAATAGTGATAGCAGACCAGTCGTAACTGTACTCTGTTCTGATGCACAGGAATAGATATCAACCACAACTGCACCTGAGATTCAGTATATGAGTCAATGGTATAGTGAGTAATACAGTAATACATAGCATAACACCCAAAACAGTTAAGATAACAGAATTGGCGGTCAATAAGTGGGGGGTTTTGTTGTCTGAGTTACGAAATGACATGTATTGCGAGTTAGTCTTTATGTTATGGCTTGAAATGCGAATTCATTAGACTCTTGTCAAACATTAGCCTCTCTTACCTTGTATTTGATGGTTCGCACACTTGCTATGAATACACAGTAAATGTCAGATCAATTGTTTAGCCATTCATTAAAATTGAAGGCATTGAAGGCACTAATGATGAGAAACAATACAATCAAATAAAGTTTTATACAGAGGTCTAATAACTCTTTGCAATGCTTAACACCACTGATTCGATGGAATACATGAAATGCAAATCATGTGCCACACAATTGTGTCGACCAGTGATTGAAGTATGTCTCGAGTCAAACAACGCAACACTCAAACAGCTCAAGAAACTAATAGCGAAGTAAATGCTGTTTTGCTCTCAAATATTTCATTAGAACCAAGTGTTCAATAAGACGAAGACATGCGCTCTCACAGACTCGACACTGCTTTGAGAGCTCTGAGAGTAATGTTTTAATACTTTATAAATAATCGATTGTTTTGAATAACAATTCATTAAAACAACATTTAATATCATTCTTTTGTAAAGCCTTTAATTAATTAACAATTTAATTGAATGCACTCATAAAAGGGGTGGGTTGGGGTCCAAAGTTTGCAAAGCTTTGGGAGTATAACTACATACAGGAGCATCTGGTTTAAAGTGTAAAAATCTTTTATAATATTTCTTGTGATTCAGGTATCGAAACACAGAAAGCTATGATTTCAAAACTTGATTCATATCAAATATATCTCTTTATTCACTTATTTACAAGCTTTAGGTTTTGCTAATTTTTCGTTAATTAAGTGAACGATTATTAGTATTTATATCTGAAGATAAATGCTTTATATTTTTATACTTTTAACGAAAGGCACCACTTCTTCATTTGCTTTAATTTCTAAAATTATTAAAAATTATTTGCCTTTGAATTTTGAGAGACATTAAAATTTGATTTCACACAATATTTGAATTAAATTTCGCCAAACATATGAATAAATTATAGTTAAATAAAGTTATTTAAGCTCTGATTTAAGTTAATATGTTTTAATGGTTTTAATTAATTATTAACAAAACAATTGATTGAACTAAAAAATGTTTAGTAAATTACTGGTCATATGGGATGAGAAGAGGTCAATGCTATCAAAGCCATGGTGTGGGTTATGGACAAAAATAGCACATTTATGCGTTTCATAGTTCGTGAACAAACTCTGATGAGTTTTTAAATTTTTTAATCAGTTAAAAATACTTTTAAGTAAATTTAAAACGAAATAAATATATAAATAGATAAGTTAACTGACATCTACTTTAAGTAATGCTCTGTTTGTAACAAATAAGTTGATTAACTTACTAATAAAGAGTCCTTTTCTACACTGTCTTTGATTTATTATTCAAGAATCTTAAAAGAAATAGTCTGTAGTTAAGCAAAACAAACAATAATAGTTGGCTCAGCTCTCAATGGTTAACAATTAGTATCTTAAGTCTCTTAATCTAATGCTAGTTATAAATTAGTTGAACAGTTTCTTTGAGTTCAACTTAATGTAATGCCAAAAAAGGTGGAGAACAGACAAATTTTTCATTCTTTGAGAATAATGAAGTGCTGAGACGTTTAGGAATTTAAATGGTTTAAAGATTTGCGAATCAGTTCATACGAGGAATGAAAGGAAAATCCAATAATTGTTTGAAGTGTAGTACAAATCATATTAGATTTACACAAGAAAAGTGTTTTGTGAACTTTTGTTCGCTAATAAAATTATGATTATGATTATGAAGTGATTATGACAGCGCAGATGCTTTCTAACTGGCTTTACATTATCCAAGTGTATGTTCAAGTGTCTGTTGACCATCTGTGAGCCCGAATTTGTTAATATGATAAGTGTTTAGATAGCGCCAACCCTAACTATCCGAAAAGCCCAAACAACCCTACCTTAACTTAGAAGTGGATATCGAGTGCTTTTCATCTATTTTTTCTTTTCTGGATCAATGCTCTAACATAAAGCCCTCTTTCGGGCTGAAATTTTTATCCAATGTCAGAATCATGTTAAGTGTCATCAGATTATTGGGAATTAGATTATATTGATATGAAGTAAAAACAGTGTTAAAGTTTTGCTGCGGATTGAATTCTATGTTTATTTAATTGTTAATTAGTTTTTATGGGTTGTAAATAATTTTTTAAAATTAATTTTAAAATCAAATGTCATTTGATATGGCGATAAAAATAAATTTTTATTTTCAAATAATGTAGTTATGATTCAAATGATGGATTGTTTTTATGAAAACTTTCTGGTACTTGTAGGACATTAAAGTGCTATAAGAATATTGGGCTCAATTTCAATAATAGCTGAATTAAAATTTATCATTGAGCGTAATTCTGTTATAATTAAGAATATAGTGCATATTTCAAGTTAAATATTTAAATAGTTGTAATAAAGAGCGCAAAGACTAAAGCACGCAATGATCAGAAGCCAACTAACACGCAATAATGTAATTGTCTTGAGCTTATGATTCATTTTAATAATTACTTTTACTGTATATACTGTAGATATACCTGTAATATAGAACTCGAGTAATTTCATAATAAAGTATTGTTTAGTTAACCAGAAAAAACTTAATGAAATAAAACATAAAATAGTAAAATGCATATTATTTGGCTATCATTGATTTGAAAACGTGCACAAAATTTATAATTATTAATAAACTGTTCATAACATGTCTTAATATTCATTTATTTAATTATTATTAATATGTCTAAAAACACAAAATATTTGTTAAGTTTGAAATTTCATCTGTTAATGAAAAAAATTTAAACTTATCACTAGTATTACTGAAATTTTAGTTTTAATATTTCAGGTAGTAATACATGAGCTGTTTTGAAATGAAGATATTCTGTTTTATTCTTGTATAGCATCAGATTCTGAAAATTTCGATGAAAAGTTATAAAATATTTTATATTAATGTTCAGAATTTGATTCAATTTTGATGCCATAAAATTGAACTTCAGTCGAAAGAATACCATTAAATGAGTCATAAAACGAAAATCCAGTGCTGAATAAAACTCGGTTCGCTTTTAGGAATTATCTCTTGTCTACTTTAGTGACGAATAGCATCATTTGCTGACATATTGCACCCAAAATACCGATTTAACGATAGGACATGGAAAATAAGTCTCTCTAAAAATAATGATTTTTTCTAATGCATATATTTGTATATCATTCTGTTTTATGAGCGAACACGATGATAAACATTGTCACCGAATGTACTCTAAATATTCTGTTGAACATTAAGGGATCCCCAATTGAAAAGCTCCCCAACTGTGAGAATGTCCATATAATAAAACGAATCGTAAAAATCTCAGTAAGAGGTGATCTTATTATATGCAATACTGCTGTATGAAATTGTTTCTCAACCACTGTTTTATAATAGCAATAGATTTTTATTATACACAATTATATCCTACTTTAATAGCAGCGATAATTGTCTATAAAGAATTCTTTGAATCAATAAACTTTGCATTAAGATAATTATAAACATAAGATTCTTTGGATTTTCGATATTCATTGGATGAATTTTGAAATAAGAAATAATTATTTTATATTTCTAACTTTGGTTATATGTAATGATAAAAGTTTGCAGTTTTTTCTTATATTTTTAATCAAATATATGATTTTGTCAGTTAGAATGAAATATTTTAATTATTGAACTTTTAGGTCAAATGTTTTACACTTAGACTAACATTTTCAGAAGCAAAACAACTTTACGTTGGCGTTGACTATAAAAAGTATTTTCACGATTTAATTTTGATAAATTGTTTTTAATTTATTTGGAATAAAAAATGTCTTTTCGGTCATTCACACAGAAGTTGGTATAATTTTGTGCCTTTATAATAAACTTTTGCACTTCTATAGTAGTAAACAAACACACCTTAACTTTTTGAAATGTGTTAAACTTATCATATATGGTGTGTGAACTGCCCCCATGAATTGCCCCCATGAGCGATGATCACTACAACTATGGTTTTACAAAATTTCATGTTTTCTCACATTTACAGTTTAATAAATGTAATGCAACCTAAATTGCATGATATTCAAGATAAATATAAGGTTTTCTCGTATTAACACCTGTCAGAATGTTCTTTTATGGAAAATATTATATATGTGAGCTTAATATGAAGTTTGGTAGCAAAAAATTATTCAAACTCACATTTGCTTTTTTCATTTGAGAATAATTTAAGTTGTGTTTGCAAATTTTTATTTCCTATTTTAATCTCTTAAACTTTATTACTTTCAAAATATATATTCAATTCTTATTCTTATTATACATTATAATTAATTAATATTTTCAATGGTAAAAGTAATTATTAAGATTAAATATAATTTTACACTTCACAGCTTTGACTTAAAACATGAAAATACTGGGTATAGTTTGGCTTTTTGTGAAAATAATTAAGTTTTATGTAAAATAAATACATTTATATATATTTTAACAAAAAAAATTTAAAACCTCTAATTTTTTCGATTTAATTGCAGTTTAATCTTAAGAAAGTTTAATTTTAAGATAGTCTTTTGAATTGATGTTTTTAACATATTTAAAATAAACGATAGTTGACTTTATTAACAAAAATCTATAAAAATAACGTGTTTTGAGTTCGCTGGGTTCAGGTCTGATTGTAGTCAGGATTTGCCAGTAAATGATTTGTGTGGTGGTACCTGTCTCTTTATAAATAAATTTTTTCAGGCATACCTTCACACATTAATACCTAATTCAAAACATTTAATTGAATTTCAATTTGCGGAAGTTATCTTAATCAAAAAACTAGATAACGCATAACAAAATTTTTTTATCAATAAAATATTTTATCATATAAAATGATACTCAGATTCGAAAAACGTCAAAACGTGCAAAAATATGATTAAATATAAAGTCCGTTTATGTATAATAATATGCAGTTAATATGCTGTCAACTGATATCACTTCAAAATAATTTTTAATTGAACTTTTTAAAAAAATTTATTTAATAGATTTTCAGACACAATCTAAAGGAAGTTAAACAGAATCTTACTTGAATTTAAAATCAAAATAACTTGAAATAAATTTTAAAAAACTCAAATAAAAAGTAAATCAAATTTTGCTTTGCAAGTCTCTGTTTTAGAAAATGGAAATATAGCTTATTTCTTAATGACTTCTAATTAATAAACACAATTTAACTCAACTACTCTTGCATTTCCTTTAACTTTTTAATATTTGACATAACCTTAAATTTATTGGAATCTATCGCTCGATTTGCAGTTATGATATCTTATTTGCATTTCAGGAAATAGGAAAAAACGAAAAGTTTGATGAATTGCAATAAAGAGTTAAGAAACAGTAATAATTGCGGTTCAATCTTACAGATGTATAATAAGTGACAGATACTAGTATTTCATATGTAAGTGAGAGAATTTCATTGAGGAAACAAAAACACAATTGAGTCGGCAGTTAATCGCAACATTCCTTCACAATCGAAGTGAATAGAAGTGGTGCCACTTAAAAATGGCAATCAGACAGAGGAGGCGGATGGCAATCAATTTAAAGAATAAAAATAAAATATAAGGGATAGAAACTCATTCAATTCAGCTTCAGATATTATTTATTATTAAACTTGAGGGAAACTCTCCTTCACTCTCCTCTTAACTCTAATCTCAATCCCCTTAATTTATTGCTATCATGTCCTCCTCATACTTAACATATGCTTCACTAAACACCATTCTTAAGTTGTCTAAGAGTATGAGTACATCTCTAGAATGTCAAATTGCATGAGAAAAGAAATCAATCAAAACAGATGATGCCAACAACTAATTTGATTACCACCCGAATCACTTGGATCTGTTCATTCTCTCAGATGTTATGTGAGTAAAGCAAAAACAAAACAATAACAATTATTGCTTGTTCTGGTGTGATATAAACAAACATTTGTGCTCAAGCATATCCATAGATAATAAAATTTTCTTATTGTTTCTAAAAAATATTCAATATTCTGTTTGACTAAAGTCTGTGATTCAGACTTAAAATATTTATACAGTAATTATTTTCAAAATTATTAACCTGTATATTATTCCAATTAACTTTTTGCTTAAAGTTGTTTTAAAATTAAAATTTTATGGAATGCAAAAGTATAAGGACTTGAATGAATCAAAACTCTTAACCTTCAAAATATTTAAGGGAATGAAATATAAATTCTCTTTTATACAAATATGTTTTTGCTCCAATTTTTGAAAATAAACAGTAAATCGAGATTTATTTTATTGATATATTTTCACTACAGCCATATTAGATCTGTAGAACCAATTCATGTAACCATCCTCATTGACTGTTATTCATCAACAATTTTAAACAATGGATTCAAATTTCATGGTTTGGACTTTTTCAAAAAATTATCGAATTAACTCTGAACAGAGAATTCTGTAAAACGATTCTTTGACTTAAGTGCAAAAATTGAAACTATGTTCTAAGTATACTCTTTCATATTTTATATTTAGTAACCTTTGCAACGTATCCAATGAATACCATATGTTTAGATCAATACAATGATTCTTTGTATATCAGTCACAGATTCCACTTTATATTTGACTTAAATTTTTATCATCTGTTCCTCATTAAAATAAATGACTTACTCCTAGACTGCGATCATGACTACTAGTATTAAGACAACTGTAGAACAAGGATAGGATAGTAACCTAAACTTGTTGAATAAAACATGACAACCAGTTCAACAGACTCCAAAATAGTCTATTCTTGTTTGTTATGAATAAATTTGTGTATTTGCAGCTGCCTTTACTTTATCTGTGTATTTGTCCAAAAGATTTTCACGCTTTTTATTATAAAATAATTTAAACGTTAATTATGTGCATCATTCCATTTAATCAATAGCTAACACTTCACTAAGTTTAACGCTTAGTTCCCGTGAAAATGTTTCCATTTAAATAAATTCGTTGCACTTATTATCAGACTTTATTCTATTGTTAATCACAATTTATTACTGAAAGTCTAGATTTGCGTAAAGGAATATAATCTGACTTTATTTTGAATTTACGCTATACTAGTATTCGACAAAAATTACTGGAAATAATTTTTGTGCTTACACATTGATTGCTATGCTTTTGAGATAAAAATAAAAATTTATATTATTTTGTATTATATGAATGGTTAATAACCTATTGTTAGTTATTTTCTTTTTATTCTAAGTTCAAAACCTAGAGCTTGATCTTATTTTGAAGTATTTGCTCAAATAACTTGTCAAAGAAGAAGTCAAATAGTATTATTACAAAATGTAAACTCCATTTTCAATTGGATCTGTTCTCCCTCTTATCTCAAACTATATATCCCTAAAGGGTATTATCGAAGAGAAATTTTACATTACATTACAATTTGTCAAAGCATTACTACTCAGTGAAACAGCTATTGAAACAAAAATATTAGTAGAATGGAGTCAGCTTTTAGAGACTTAACTTTAAGACTTACTACGCATAGAAGAACAAAATCCGATCAGTATAACAACATAGCAATGAAATATTGAGATGTAAGAGTTAAGTAATGTCGATGTCATTCATTTGTCTGAATGAAAGGGTTTTCACTGATATGTTGGTGGTAATGACCAACTTTTCATCTGACAGCGAACTACATTCGCTACTTTATTTCAAAATTAACCAGAGTTTCTGTTACATTCAGACTAAACTTTGTGTTACAGCTGTCGGACTGACAAAAATGCTTTTCAGTGTTTAATGCAAATTAGTTATTAGAGTGAAGTCAAACTTAATTATATGCTACTACTAACTGAAGCTGTAAAAGGAATACACTCCTGAAAATGACAAACCATTGCAGGAAACATACTGTAATGTTTGGGATTCATAATTAACATTTATTATTTGAAGAATGATTCACACTTTAATTGAAATTATAGTTCACAATAAAAATGAAGTGAATTCACAAAATTCACAGATAAATAATCTCAACTTTTCAGCTGCATATTTGAATGGATAAACATTTGTTAAATGACAAGATATCTAATGCATGTTGAGATGTCGTTTTAATTTTATACCTGAATAAACAACTCTAAAAATTTTAATTTCATTTTACTTAGGCTTATGTACTGTGTAGTTTTCAGGAAGTTTTTTCAAATTATGCTTAAATAGGAATAATTTATTGAGAAAATCAGTTAAACTCAATTCTAGTAAATTAGAATGTTATCAAAATAAATGCAATCTAAACTTCAGCCGTTAAACTTGAAATTCATGATTGTCAAGAAATTTACGCTAAGAATTATAATTAAAAGTTTATTCTATTGAATAACAATCACACAAAGCCGTAAAAACCTTTTATGAGAAAAGTTTAAATTTCAATTCAAATAAGAGTGAATAGCAATTTACTTAATGTTTTATTTAAAAGGATTCTCATGGAATCTAATTTGCCTTTTGTAATAACTTTTCATAGTTCATGATTTTTACACAAGTATTCTTTCATTCAAAGATTCAAATTTTTCAAGTATTCAAGTTTTAGTTTATAAGAAACCTTGACTGTGAAGCTGACAAATTTCCGCAATATTTTTCATGTTGCCTGCATTTAGACTTCTCTATACTTAATTTATATTTTCATATCTAACTCATTTGCATGCCTTACATATGATCTATAATTAATTTTTAATTTTTTTAATTCTTAATAAAATAAGATTCAAATTATTATAAATTTATTACAAACAAACAAATAAAAAATTTTATGTCTTTAAACTTAACCTCAAGCAGTTTAGTAGGTATACCTCATTCATAGTTCGTTGACTTTTGGTTCGCATTAATGATATACTAGTTTTGTCGGTCAAAAAAACGTGTTTTCAAGTTTTTCTCTCTTAAAAACATTTGACAGAAAAGTCCATAAGAAGTTTTATTCTAACTCGAAAGTTGATTGAAGAAAGGGAGGTGTAGTTTTAGGCTTCTTATGGATCATGTTTACTGTTGCAATGAGTTTTATCTATAAGTTCGAATATTTTCAGGCTGTTGAGTAAGAATTTTTTAAATTTTGTATAACAGAACTTTTTATTCTCGATAAATACTCGATTCATTCATACACTTCCGTGAAGTCATCATTTTTTACTAAAGTTATTATTCATTAGTATTAATTGATCAAAATTGAATTCAGTTAATTAACGTTATTGTCATCTTATCAGTTGATATAAGTAAACAACTCTCTGAAAATAGGATTGGCTTTACTTTAGAGAAGACGACCTGGCGATTAGTGTACAGACCCATCGCATTCAGTGATTCTATTGGTAAAGATAGTCTTAGCGATCATTAGTTGTCCATTTTGTCAAATAATGATAACTATTTGCTTGTTTTGGATCAATGCGTCCAAACATATTGTTGACATTCCTATTACTGTTTTTCTGTATCTCTGATCAGTTTAATGATAATAATGCACTCATGAGAGATGTATACCAATAGTTGTTTTCGTCAAATATGTGCATTTTTAACGCTATAGTCTTGTGTACACAACTTATCAAAACATTTTGCGTTATTCATGTTATCAAATAATGATTTGCTTATAATAAAAGCCATCAAAGATATTCCAATTAGACATTGAAGACATCGACAATGAATTGTTTATTTAAAGTAAATCTTTGGTTTCGAGTATTGTTAATCCTATCATTGATTGCATTGCCATTTGTTTCTTCAAAGTTAATTGATTTTAATGATGAGAACCACATCAATAGTATCAATAGCAATGACAGTCCTAAAGTTGGCAGTCATTTGATTATAGATTTACTGTCCAACGCATTCCGAATGCTTAACTTACGCAAAGTTGTCAAAGATGTACAACAAGGAAAGTCATCCTCAAGTGCTTGCATGCCATGCAAATTCGGTATTGCAATGACTCAACATCTCATTGAATTCGGAAAAGGAAAAGAAGAAATCGCTTCTATCGCTAACTATTTATGCAAAACTTTGAATTTGGAGACCGATAGAGTCTGCGAGGGATTTGTAGATCAGTTTAAGGTAAGGTATATATGAAGCAGATAACATATATTTCATACTCACATTATAACTATAGGATGGAATCAACAATATTTAGATAACAAGTTTAAATCTATTCAAATAAGTTATATTCTATGTGTGTCTTAACTTTTAAATAAATATTATAAATTTAATTACTATATCTCTAATTTAATCTATGATTTTAAATAAAATAATTTTAATAATTAACAATTGTTTGCCTAAACACCACTGGCGTAGCCTGATAAGGGCCTAAAAGGGCTATAATAGCCCTCCCAGAGATTTTTCTGAACACAAGTGTAGGTTTGTATCAATTTAAATATTTAAATATATCATATCTTCTATTTTCCCCCCTCAACCCCCTCAACCAAAAAATTTCTGGTTACGCCACCACTAAACACTTGAATACTATTTCAAGTTGAGCTTTAATTCAATTCATTCTGCTTACAGTTTGTTCTGATAGCATGTATAGTATTTGTTTAAAACTCAAGCAAATTAAGGATTTTTGATTGAATTAAATCCACTGCTAATTACTATTTTGCATGAGAAAAGTTAGCGTCACTTATGTTAAACTATTACCGGTAATTATTTTGAGTTAATTGGAGATAAATTAAAAGGATTTAATCGATGAGATGTATTAGAAGTAAAATAAATTTAATTTCTAATACCAATTATCAAATTTGTTCATAAAAGTAAATGATAGACAATGAGGCAAATGATAAGCAATTTTACGCCCATTGATCTGTGTAACTGAAAAACAGATTGTTTTGATTAGTTGAACACATTCTAAGATTCTTTTAGGTTTATCTTTGAAGCCCATAAGAGCGTAAACAAGTTTAACAGCAAAGAAATGATGTTTCTTTTTTATTATGAAAACTATTAG
>JAQGCH010000398.1:0-24258 GCA_034699485.1 Nanhermannia elegantula | reverse complement strand
GATTATAAAGACTACATATTTGTCTGGTTTTGTTTTTTAAAGAACACCACACATAACAGCCCATTTCTCAAACTCTGAAAAGAAGCTTTGAATATAATATAGACAATCCTACACTCACTTGCATAACAAGCATTCCTAATATTTAAGTTTTGAAAACAGAGCTGTAGAGAATCCTAAACCCTTATGAATATTTAAGGTCTAATCTATAAAATTGTTTTCATAGTACTAATTGTGAGTGTATTTGCTTTTAAAAAGTTTGTGATAGAGTATTACTACAACTTTAAGAGTATTTCTACATCTGATGATTTATCAATAGTATGCAGTAAAGCATATTTGCTCTTTCGTTGCATTTTAAAGCGAACTGACATCAATCAGAACAGTGTGCATACGAGTGAGTAATATTCACAGCCAGCAGAATATCTTTTTGAGCTCTGTTATATGGCTTTACATGTTTTTAAAATGAACTGAAAGTATGATCCCAAGAGGCACTCAAATAGTGAATTTATTCATGTCTATAACATAATTATGGCAATATGACAGCTCATCTCAAAGTTATTCAATCCGTTTTCACATTTTCACATTTCTCTTCTCTATCTTCTCACCCAAATTGGCTGCTCTGCTCTGTTATACAATTCATGTAAATTTTTCATTAACAAAAAATTAGTCAAATATAAAACTTTTTCTCTACACGCTATTGAATTAAGACAAAAGCATTTTTTGCAAAGATGTGTTAATCTTAGGTAATTAAAAATTAAGTAAAGCAACTAATTTTCATATGAAGATATATTAATTCTTCATTTCTTAATTCTACTCAACATTCGCTTCGGAACAAACCTAAAAAAATATAAGTCATCTTTTCTCATAAGGGATTAAAGAAAAAGCTTTTTCGCTATTATAAATTGACGCAACAAGAATTGTCTGAGCATACTATTTGATGTATGCAGGTTAAAAAGCTTTCTTCCTTTTTATATAAATAAATGCTTTCAAAATGAAAAATAGAGTGTATAAAGTGGAACATAATGAAGTAACAGCTATTTTCAAGTGAACATATTATTCGAGCTCATTACTGAATATTTTAGAAAATTAATTGAATTTATGTTCAATGAAAGTCGGAAAGCAATAGTTACTCTTTTCTATCAAAACAAAAGTTAGTGCTTAATCAATAATTTGATCAATATTTTTATGAATCATTTAATGAATAACAACTTCAAAATGTACATATATTTTATGCATATTCTGATTGGTTTTGATAATTCTTGTAAAAAATTTTCTATTTTCAGTTTAAATGAGCTGAAAGTAACAATTTTGTACTCGAGATACATATAGTTTTTAAAGTTGAACTGATATTTATAGTTTGAGCAAAAGTTTCATTAAAATTTTCGAATGCATTCTAATGTAAACATAAGTTTGGAAGTGTTTCACGCAAACAAGTTTGCAATGTTGCAAAACTTGAGTCGCGTTTATCTCAATTTACAGCTTCTGCTTTTCGGGTAATTGTTTCTGCACGTGACTCAATCACAAGTACAGAGCAATAAATTTGAGTGAATTTATTGTGAATTATGGTTTGGAGTGAAAATATTTTACATAAAAAATGGTATGATTCTAATAGTTTTGTACATCGATTCAGAGCTGCTTTTCTGCTCGAGAGAAAGGATTTCTATAGTTGAGAGCGAAACAAAATCTCATTACAAGAAAAAACGCTGAAATTTGCTTTTTTCAATAGAAAATCAAAGTTAACCAAAGCTGAGAGAGTAGTAGAGACTTTCCCGTCGTTTCAATATTTCATGCATGGTTTCGCATAAGAACTAATATGATGGAAAAGGTAGAGCTGTATTGTGTATTGTGTGACGTTAACAATTCGCAAAGAAACACCATTTCTACTTATTCTGGTTTTATTTTGCTTTATAGTCACTGAATTATATTAAGAAATAAGAAAAATTGTACTCTATCTTAGTTTTTATATCCAAATTATTACAATTGAATACTTTTGTTGTAAGGAATTAAGAAAAATTTTCACCTGTTAACTACCGTAACTTCAAATGAGAAGGCATTGCAAAATAATCAACACGTACAGCATGTCTCTTGTCATTCACACATTTAGTGCCTACAGCTTTCATGTATGTCGAAAATAAGTTATTTATTTTGTTCGACAATATCTGCCCTTATTTATAAGGAAAGGTCAACATTAAAAAGTTTGTTGAATAATACTATTATACTGTATTAATATATTTTACCATAAAAATTACACTTTATTATGATCAATGTTTTAGGAAAATATATTATATTTGCATTTTGTTTTATATTTAATAATCTTAAACTAATTATTGCAGTTTAAATTAATGTTGATATCGTTACCATTAATAGGAGTAGTTTGTGATCACTACTGCTCTTAATTTGAATGAGATGTTCTGTATATTGAACCTTAACATACTCTTACACATGCTCTTACAATACAAAGATCATTAATTAAATGAAGTATATTATTACTAGTATGCGCTCAATTAATTAATTAAAAATTGCACATTCAATGCTGGTTCTGCTTAAATGAGTTCTTTTGATACATTTTAAGCTCTCCATTAGATAAGAGATAAATAAAATATGAATGCAATAATATTAAAACTTAAAAAATCAGAAACATTTTTTAAAATGAATCTAAAGTTTTATATAAGAAAATGAATAAATAAGTCATCGCGAGTATAATAGAAGCTAAAATGTTGAAGACATTAATTTAATAATACGTATAACTTTCATATCATGAAAAGAATGTGAGTGTAAGTGCAAGTAAATCATTATTGGCATGAAATGAAGTATTCATGTCACAGATAGCTATCAGTACATTGTGAATGAAAAGTGCTGCAGACGGCATATAAGCTACAGAAGAGCAATAGTGCAGTAGAGGCAGTACAGGCAATAGTAGCATCAGTGGCATTACTGGCATACAAGATAGTGTAATTTCAGATGTTGTCAAGTCGGGGCATTACGCTTCCTGTTGCTGCTTATTCTTACACGTTCTGCTATTTATTTTGTGAAAGGAAAAGGAAAGACTACTAGAAATAGGAAGATAGAGAAAAAGTATTCTAACTTTAATGATTGCAGTCAAATGGCATCTAAATCTACAAATTAATTAAGTTAAGATGTCGTTCTAGTAATTTGAGCGCAGCTTTCAATTATCAGTTTATTATTTTATTGATAGCTTACAGTTCTTAATGATCTGAAAAGATATCAATAATTTAAGAAATGTATTAGAATTGAAAAAATATATAATTGACAATTGACTTGACTGGAGACCAATCATATGATTTGAAGTCCAATGACACTAACTCAGAGTCCTTATAAAAATAAAATATAATAATTTGACGCCTGCTTTGAAGTGTAGATCAATGCTAGAGAGCGAGTATTGCGAGTATCACTGCCAGCATTAGTATTGAATTTGGCGATGCAGTGAAATGAGTGATCAAACGAGAGTACAGAAGTATATGAGTATATACAGTAGTTGAATAATATCACATATTGTGTGGTTTGTTGGACGCGTATAATGATAGAGCCATGGATATCATCAAATGAAACGGTATCAGTCATATGGATGCTATAAAAATGGATCCTTAAGATTGGAGTTGACTCTCATTACTATTAGCTCATTGCTGGTTAGTTGCAGTGGCAGTGGCACCAGCTTGAAGGGAATCGCTAGAATGGAAGGAAACGAGAATTTGTTGCACATAAAATATATGGTAACTTCAGTGAACCGAAACTTAAAGCCCTTACACTTAGAGCAAAGCAAGATCTCTCTATAACACTACACAAAATTGGCGGAAAAAGAATAAGAATACTATATAACTCAGTACTCTCTTGTATGCAGTTCTGCTTTAGTTCTCAAATTGTTGTATTCGACAAAAAAATAGAAATGGCTTAAAGTGTGAAAGAAAAACGTTAGTCATATAAAAATGAAATCAATGGGGGTTTGCATGACTTGTAAGAAAAAAATCGAGAAAATAGTTAGAAAAGGCGACAAAGAATTGATATAAAGAATAGAGAAGAAAGTGCCCAAAAGATTCACATTTAAAAGGTATAGTATAGAAATCACAGGTATTTGTTACACATCAAATTGCACCAAAAGTGAGCTCTATTTTACTCTACATAATACTCTACCTCTACTTTTCATAATATTAATATCACTTCTATAGAAAACTTTTTTATTTATTTAAAACACAATACAACAAATCTGAACAATTAATTTATAAAAAATGTTTTTCTCTCAATAGAAAATAAGATTAAACATATTATAAGATTAAACATTTCATATTTCTGTAAATAATTTATTCGATTTATTAAACTTTATTGAATTTACTGCATTAGAGTTACATTATATTAAAAATTCTTGTATTTCAACTTTAGATATGAAATGAATGTCAAAACTAATTTCTATCAAACAAATAAAAAAATTAAATATTGAGTGATAAATGACAATAAAATAAACTCAAAGAAACCAAAATATATATTAAACTTCTAAAGTGAAACTTAGTTTACTACTGAAAATCTGTAAATAAATGAAAGCAACGACTTATAAATAAATAATTTAAAAAACTGATCTCTCATTTGGAAATGACTTTTGATATTTTTAAATTAGAAATTCTGTTATATATTTTTAATTATGGCTTTAGATTAAAGGAATTAAAATTATCTCAAATAATATTCTGATAATCCTTCGAATTATGGCATTGAGATAAGCCATAAAAAAATGTTTAGACAATTCCTTATTAAGAACGAGTGATATCATTGTGTTTAAGGGCTTAAACAGTTGTGTTTTCCTACACTTTCTCTTTATTATAGATGTATATTATGATGAAATTAATTATTTATAATAAATTTTAAGAATACAATTAATCTTAATTTTCTCACTATTTTTAACGATTTTTAAATTAAATAATTTTTAGCAACTATTATGATTTTGGTAATATTAGTACTTTATAGATCTCAAGAGAGCCCTATTTTTTTATGAAATACGAATATATTTATCTGTACAAACGTTTTAAAACAATTTTGTATTTCTTTCTTCTATTTCTAAATTGAGTTATAAAAAAGTTTCATAAAGATTACTATTGTGTCAGATTTTGAGTTCGACTGTACCCTTGCGAAAAAAATTACATTATCTCCTGCAGGGCTTATACTGAATTTACTTTTCTAAAGCACTCTTTCATTCAAAATATCATATCTGGAAGAATTTTCAAGCGAATTAATTTTGAGTTTAGCTCAAACTCTTTGAATAAAGATTCTGTTAACCTTTCAGAATAACTAAATATGAAATGAAAATGTGATACTATTTTAATTTTGAATTCTGTTATAAGTAAATAAATTATTATAAGATTTTAATGAATAAGAACTTTGAAACAAAATGATTATTGAATTTAGAAAAAAGCTGATGCGCTCATCATATTTTATTTTCATATTTAATAAAGTTATGCAAAAATTAAATAAACTTAAATGAAAATTATATTTCAAATATTCATATGTGACGAGTAAAGCAAGAGCTAGATTTTTTTAAGAACCTAAACAAATGAATATTTTTATAGTAAGTCTCATTAAAAGACTATCAAATTGAAATTCACGCTTTTTATTCATATAATCTCTGAATGGAGTTTATGTTGAAATCATAAAATTTCATCGTATAGAACATTATTATTTAAAACAGACTCTAAAACATTATTAGAGATCAAACGGATCGCGTGCTCTCTCTATTGCGATACTTAAGACCATTAAGAAATATGAAAGTAATTTAAAGCAACAAAAATATATTCAGTAAACATATAGTAAATGCATTCAACACTTCAAGTAATGATATTCAGTAAATAAAATGTAAAAAAGTATAATAAATTATTAATGGATTCATAGATAAGCGAAGAATAAACTGTTAGACTCAGTAAATGATAGAACGCAGACATAAGTACACATAAGTAGACATACCTTTTGAAGGAACACATCGTTATTTTTGTTATACAGCAATCGTTGCAATTAGAGAAGAGTTAGAAATCATCATCAAATATGAATGTTATTATATGTCAGAAAATTGAATGGAATATAAGAGAAGCTGTTTTGATGCGTTCGTGTGTTGATAGCGATGGCCACAGATGCGAATCATAAACAA
Source organism: Nanhermannia elegantula (assembly GCA_034699485.1). Lineage (NCBI taxonomy): Eukaryota > Metazoa > Arthropoda > Arachnida > Sarcoptiformes > Nanhermanniidae > Nanhermannia > Nanhermannia elegantula. Next base: position 18,119 of record JAQGCH010000398.1, on the reverse strand, counting down.
GACTCGCAAAGACCATATTTGTGTCTCTCTTCCTCATGAATGGTCTCTCTTAACCTTCTATCGCGATCATCATCAAAAACCGAGATGTGTATCGTGTGTATCATCGGGTGAGAGAGTGTGTCCTTTTGTGCCAACTGCGAGCTAATACGCCCTTATCAGGACTAACCAACCATATACTCGAGCACAGAATCATCTCAAGTTGCTATGGAGACTCTGCAATGAGTTGCTAAAGCTCTCAATCCTTAGACATCTGCCAATCTTTGTATAACAGTATTGCATGAGATAAAAGCGATGCAATTCAAGTAAAAGAATAAAAGAGTAACTTATATATGAATTGAGAGAACAGAACAGAGAACTCGCAGTACGCAGAAAGAGAGAAGACTCAAGACGGTAGAGAAGAAACGAGACCTGAGTTTAGCACTGAGAGGACAGAGAATTCAACATAGTATGGGAGTAAAGAAGAGAGTGAGGAGAGAGAGAGAGAGAGAGAGAGAGAGAGAGAGAGAGAAGCATCGCATCAGTATTTCTTTTTTATACGAGAGTGTATGCTATACTACATATTACTACTTCACAGTTGCACTGTTGCTCTCGCTATCATTGAATGAGCTGACAAATGATGCTAAAATGAAAAATTCTCGGCACAGTTTTGCATTCAAAGACAAATGACTTCTGAGTACAACATTCGATAAATTGCTATAATAGCTAACTAGAAGTTTCATCTTGTAATTCATGCTAATAATTTGCATATTATTTCCTCCTTTAAAAAATCTTTTATGAAAGGAATGCCGATATTTACGAGCATGTCTGCAATCGATTTATAATACTTTTATAACTTGGATTCTATTCTAAATTTCTTATAACGCCATTTTAGACTTGAAAAACATCTCTATTCAAATCAGTCCAAAAAGTTCGACATTTTTTATTCATTTTTATGATTTGATGTGAATAAAAAATAAGTTCAATAACAGAATATTCTATTAATCAAAACACAACTACCATTGAAATCCAAAGCTTAATCTAAATCAACAGTTATTATAATTTATTCAGAAATTCAATCCAATCATAATATCGATTGAAAAGCAAAAATTTGAAGATAAAATTAATTAATTAATAAACACCAGTTTATTTGCATGCAATAAACACTTGTCCTGACAACAAATATTAATATTAATTATTTACGAAATAATGAGATATTATACAAAAGTTTATACATATGTTCTTCTAAACTTACAGTTAGTATAGAAGTAACTTATATATGGATATTAAATATTGTTTAAATTATATAAACGTGACTACACTTTTCAATATAATACGGGCCGTGCAATGAGTTCATTGAGCCAAGAAAAGTAAAAGAACAAGTGACACAAATTTAAAGATAGAGCAGAACTGCAATTTGTTTCTCATTTGTAGAATGGGAAACAGAATTTCGGATCACAGCAGGAATGCAGCAAAGATGGATTTAGGGGGAGTCGAGAAAATTGGTTACAAATAATGCTGAGAGAGATTTTGTTTGGATAAAGTTATTCACCATATTGTGTTAACGCTGGCAATAACAGACAATTTTAAAGATCATCTTTTTAAGTAACTTAGAAGTATATTATTCTGTTCTTTTCATCATTAGATATAAGTAAATAATAAATTATTTTAGTAATTAATTTATTATTTTTAAACTTGCATTTTGATTAAAACTTCATTACAATGAAGATTATTATTATTTATATCTTGACATTTAGAAAATTTATAATAATAATAATAATAATTTAAAAAATAAGTACTAATTTAGGAAAAAGTAGTGTTTTTGATAATTATTTTCTCACAACCTTAAAAAATAATATTGATATGCATTTTGTCTCAATAGACTTGAAGCGATTTGGATTAAAATTTTGTGTTATGTAACTGCTGTACTATTTTTGCTTAAATATTATAATACCCTTTAATGCTTTTCACCAATCAATCATCTGTTATATTAATTTTAATACAGTAGAGAAACATCTATAATAATAATTTAAATCTTAAAAATATACAAATAATTGACTTAACCTAAAAATATACAAATAGTGTCTTTAAGCTTGGTTCTAATTAATCAAAATGCGGAAATGAGTTGACCAATCAGAGCAAATTGAATGACATAGTGTATAATTGATGAAATTACTTTATTCATTTATATAAAAGAATTCAATGTGTATCTGAGTCGACAAATAAGTTATATTCTCATTTGATTTTTTAAAAATTTAAAATAAAGTGATTGGTAAGAATAGGAATTGCCTTTTTAAATAACTCTATTATATTAAAAGATTATATTTTTATTTCAATTAATTTAAAAATTGTAATTAAAATATTAAATGTTTCGCAAGACTTGGGCTCAAAAAATAGCTTCAGACACAACAACATTATCTCATTATAAAAGTATGCAATAAAATCAAAATAAGGATTTCTTTTACTATCAGTGATTGGAAAACATCGAAGAAGGCATAGAAGGATGACTCCAACTACTAATTCCATTGGGAAATATTCGTCACTCTCTTCAAGTCTACCAGGAATGGTATAACAAGAATAGAGAAAACAAAAACTGTAGAGATAGTAACAAGAATAGTAGTAAGAGAAGAACCGCAATCATATTTAAATTCAATTGTATTGTTAGACAATCGAATTGTCGCTCAGTTGCAACATGACTGTATAATTATACATTAGCATTTATTTATCACAACCAATAACTTCACGTTTGAAAACTTTTATTTATATGTATTTTTAATAAGTTAACTGTCTTAAAGTTAAATATCAGAATAATCTATACGAACCACAAATAAATCAATAAATTCGTCAATTATGTAACTAATAATACATAAAAATGAGCAGTAGTGAAGGGTATGCCCTTCACTACTATGAGCTCTAAAGTTGTTGGTTAGGTTAAAGTTGTTTAATGAGATTTTATTTTTGATTTAAATAAAAATTTAAAATTTATAAGAATACTAAAAGGTTGACATTTATGGAAAATTCTATCTAACAATAGAATGAATTTATTTATAGAAATCAAAACAAGTCATTATCAATATTTTGGACTAAAAAATTGAAGCTTTAAATTATTTTCAATTGCACTTTAATTCTCTTATGTTTTTTGTTAGTGTTTCAAAAATGTTATGGATGTGTGAATTTTTCTGTTTTTCAACAATTCAGAAATTTAATTAAAACAGATGACTTACAGTATAATTAAAGTATTTATAATAAAAGTTTTCAAATGTAATCTTATTACACGTTCTTATAAATACATAGCAAAAGCAATTTTACAATAGAACAGCACCAAAATGTGTTGAATCTTTTGAAGATAACAGAATAAAAGTTAGAAATAAAATGCATCTAAATATAAAAGTATAGTAGAGTTAGGGATCTATACTTTAATAGATAATAAAATGTATTCCAAGTCTTATTAACACATAGGAATAGGGCTAACATGTAAATGACACTTTGTTGTGCTAGTAATAGAGTTGGCTTTACAGAAAAAAGATATATATTTAAAAGGATGCCGAAATAAAATGGAAACGAATACCAAATTGAAAAGAATATCAAAAGTATGTTACGTAAAGCAGATTCTTTCAATAGTAAGTTATCTCATTTCTACACTGCGTTCCATACGCTTCAATAAATAATGCTAAGAAATAGATTCAATCAAACTTTACACATTTTATGTATACCTTTTCACTGGTAAATTACCTTACATGCCAAATTTAAAGTTAACTTTATACTAAACTTAAGACTACTGTAAGACTTCACTAACTGTATATATAATATTATAAGTTATAATCATTTATAATAACTTACAATATTGAAAGCATGGGACACTTGTATTAATTGTATCTAATTTTGTAAAATAAAAATAATTTAAAGGAATAACACCATTAACAAGATGATCATTAACAATATAAATAATTGCTTCGAAAATTGCATTCCTTTTTATCATATGAAGAATGTGTTTATTTTTTTGGCTCTAAACTTATCAGTAGATGGTTTGGTTTGTTTGGACATTAGCGCTCGCTTAGCAGAATAGTAGCAAAAAGAAGTGATGAGATGTAATGATGACTCGCAAATTCATTTATGCAACTATGCCTTTAATGGAGTAATATTGCATGAGTGTCGAGGGACTCATCTCTAAAGCCACTGGAATCAAATACCAGTACTGTAACATTGACTTTACGTTAGAAAGTGAGCGCTTTAACCGAAATGTGCTCAGTCCAGATGCACTTATCAAATGTTTGATACACTCATATACTGTGTACAGAACACAACTTCAAAAATATAAAGCATATCGAATCGCTTTGAAATACAAAATCTATTTTTTATAGTATTTATTATGCAATTCATAAGTTTGTTTAACGGAATGAGAAACTTCTCTGGAAATTTTAAAGTTTTATTTTATTAAATTCTATTTTTAAGTTTTAGACATCAAATTGAGAATTCATTAATAATAATGCACTATAAAAGTTCAAATTGAAATATTATGAACTCATGTAGAATTCAAATAATAAATTTTAAATCTAGAGTTGAATAAAACCGATAAAAATGGCTTTGAAATTAAATAATATATTTTTCATTATTATTTTGCCCTTAAGGTACACAAAAATATACAGTATCTGAAAATTTTGATAAAATTTTATAGTTTATTGTGATTTAAATGAAAAGAGTTATTCTGAAATTGTCTCATTTTATTATTGATTATTCAAATAATTAGTAGCATTTAATTGATAAATTTTCAATGAATTTTTATGATAAAATATTTAACAGAACATTATATTTTTACAATTATTAGAGTGAATATAAATGAAAGACAATAGAACTGCAAAGTGTTTTAATATGAGCCTCAATAACATCAAGAAAAGCCGACATTTACTATTAAATCGAGCAATAGTTGAAACATATTGTCGAGTGAGGCTCGAGGCGTGTAATTGGTATAATATAGATATGATATGAGTTTTTAATATATTTTTTGTATATATGGAAAAATATGATTCTTAGCAACCAATTTAATGATGTTATTGAAAAATGTTCTATAATGCAAAACTTATTAGAGGCCAATTTGACATAAAAAGAGCTTAATATTAATATAATTTACTATCTCAAAAATCTTACAATAGAAAAAATTCCTTGAATATTATTTCGCAGAAATGCCACCGAATTGTTACTGAAATTTGATTCCAAAAAATATTGCGTATATTTGAAGCACTCAGTCTTGAATTTATAATACATTACTTATAAATTATTTTGTCTCAAAAGAAATATTGGAATTGAACGTATTTGCAATAGTTGAGAAAAACTTACTGTAACTTTATTTTAAAAAAATATTGGCAATAAATCTAGAAATAAAAGTTTAAGTTCTCATTTCAAGCAACTTATAAATTAATTTAATTAATCATTTAGAGAAAGAACTATATATTGATAGAACTATAGAAGAGTTACATTGAGATATATATATATAGTCATCAAATAACAATTTAATATTGAAATGAGATTTTAGTCAATATTAGCTCTCACTGTCCTTTTTGCATAGCCTGTAATACGATGCATACCATACAATTGCATATTAAGGCATCCAATTTTATATCTTTAGGCGAAATGAGCTCTCTCTTTAATTATTTCCGAACATTTTCCTTATAAATGTGTATTTTATACATTAAAAGATGACTTCAAATACTTTAATAATTTAGCAAAAATTGTTTATTGATATGAGAAAATAAAATAATATATAAATTGCAAACTTATCATACAATCTAATCCTTATATGGAATATCTTGTAAAAAAGCAGAAAAGCATGTATTGTTAAGTGCAAAATAAAAAATTATAAGTTATTGAAACTATAGAAAAGAAAGTTTAGGTTTATTTACTAAAAATTCTCAAAAAATATAATAATTATTATACTGAATGAAAGAAACCAAAATATTTAGTTTTAAATATAAAATAAAGCTTACAAACACACACACAAAGAAAACAAAAATCGAAAATATTTTTTTATTATTGTTTCTGCCATTCTATACAGATGCGTGCCTTTGACTGTTCAACTGTTATATGTTCAGCTTCTTTACTACTTTTAATAGGAAACCTGATTCCACATTATATGTTGTAAACCTTTTATCAAGAAATAAGACATTGAAAGAGAAAAAGAGACGAGAGAAATATGTTTCATATATTCACCGCTGACATTACCTCTTGAATAGTATGAAAAGGAACCCCTATAGTAGAAAATTGGAGACTTGCCTTTTCTACTCAAATAAATGTTAGTGAAATGCTATAATGTGCTCAATCCTAAGAATCCTTACTTCGAGTTTAATTTTACAAAAGATAAACTCTTGCTTTTGCTCATTAAAGGTTTTCAGTATATATTCAGTTATTGGTTATAATTTAGTTAATGAGACACAAAGTTTTGAAGTTAATGTTAACTCAAGTTGTGATTAATTCTTATTTTGCTTTAAATATACGGTAAACTTTGCGATAAGATATCTATTTTGTTAAACAATTATATTTCTATTTAATTAATAAAGCGATGTGTATTACTTGTATAAAGTACTCTTCACTATATCATTATAATATAATTATAATAAATTTTATTACTCTTCAGAATCTTAATTATTGCATCAATTTTGAGATCTTTAAATTAGAATTTGATAACGATAAACAGTAATCGATAATACTTATTAATGAGTATTTTTGTGCTCTAACAATTCTTCCTTATAGAGCACTAAAATAATGCGATTTATTTGATGTACAGTTTTATTGAATTTTCAAATTAAAAATACTGGTCTCTGCGCAAACTTTTAAGCAAAACAAATAATTTAAATGAAAATATTTGTCTAAAGAAAACAGTCTTTCATATTTTTATAAATCAAAAATAAAGTAAATAATTTTCATTAAATTCATGCTATGTAAGGAAACATAGGCTTCTGGTAATGACAATAGCTTCTCATATTCTTACAATACTAATAATTGATGTGATACAGTAAGTTATTTTTAGTTGGAACGAAAGCTCAAAGTTCTCATTAATTTGAAATTTTATTTTTAGAGATATTTTATTAATTTAAAATTTAATAATTTTTCATTTGAAACTTTCATCATAATAGATAATGAAGAGCTAGGCTTTAAAACCTCGAGCCTCAGCCTGCCAAGCCTGGGCTCAAAATTTTTAGAGCCTGAGTCTTAAGCTCAAAAAAGGACCTCGAGCCCAGCATGGAGCATAGACTAGCCTATGCTTTTCATTAGTAATAGAGTTAACGAAGTAATAAGATGCGCATACTAGTATTAGAGACCACCATTAGTGATATTCTCAAAATTAAATGCTAAATCAAAATTTTAGTCAGAGTCTTGGGATTTACTGATAAGAGTTTCATTTGGGTTTCATTTTCATCGAAATAACTTCTAAAATTAGAAATGAATTACTATTTTAAAGCAAAATTTAGGAAACTAATGCTCTTTTAATACGATTTCAAGATAGAGCAGAAACTAGAAATAAAATCCAAATCTAATATACCTATTAAATAAATAAAACTACTTTCAAGTAATTGAAAATTAATATTACTCTATGCTTTTCTCAACAAAAATCCGTCACTTATGCTTACAAAGTGTATTTGCACATGACGGATTTTTGTTGAGAAAAGCATACAGCAGAGATCTAAGGTATCCAAAATTTTGACGCTCTAGGGGTATCATTCTGAAAATTCTATGGGAAGATCAAAAATCCATGAAAACCTAAAAAGTATTGAGCCAAGATTCTTGGAAGATGGTACATACCCAACAGCAAACCGCAAGCCTAGGCATATATTGTACTGATACAGCTCAATTGCTAAAATATTAGATTCATTGTGTCTGTCTCTTTTTTAGACTGATTCATAAATAAAGATATTTAAGGAGCGTAGTGCTCGGTCCTTCCTATTTCTATGCATAAGGTTCCGGGTGACAATATTATGTCCTAAATTAATCAAACATTCTAAAAACTAAACGGTGTCTTTGAATCATCGTATCTTTTTATATCATACTAGAATCACGGGTGGCACTTTGTGCCGAACATAAATCTTCTTTTCATATCCCGTAGAATTAGTATTTTATTAAAATTTAAAAAATTATGTTTAAATTAAATTACAGTCAATAAACAAAAGCGTTTTCCGTTTGAGTGCTACAGTTATTCACTTATAGTTTGAGTGTTTTATAAAGCACATGCATTGAAGATAACACATTGAAAACATAGCATAAGCATATATAGCATTTTGAAAGTGTGACATACATAGATGACAATGCTTCCTTAATAATATAGATTAAGCCATACTAGTGTCCATAGACATAGGTATAACATCAATAAAAATATTTCTAATCGAAGATAGGGGCCATCCACATAGTGCGCAAGTAAAAATAGACAATATTTGACCTCTACCCCCTGCCTGCACGCTTTGCTTAATCCGATAAAAAGTGCGCACGCTTTTACTCTACCACACCCCCATGAAAGAAGAAATATTCAATTAAAATAATTTATAAAACTTGCATTTGAAATTTGTACGTAATTTTACATCTAATTCACACCAAAATTTACATAAATTACCAAACGTTATATATTTATTAAATAATAACACGTTTTATTAAAAATACCCCCTCCCCCATAAAAGCGTGCGTACTAATTTCTAATACCCCCTTTTAAATACATTCACGCTTATGTTTGAACCCCCCTTTCATTGCGTGCGCACTATGTTGATCGTCTCATAAAGGTTTTTAATGTATCGCAGCTCAACATGGCTCAGCAATCCGAGCCTGAACTTCTGAACCTTAAGAATGATGTTTGAAATAAGCACATTAGTTATGATGACAATTCGTTTGAAACGTTTTGACAATTCAGTTTGCAAAATATGACTTATGGGCTTATTTAAATAGACCCCTCTGAAGAGCTAGTAAACTTTCAGTTCATTTGGATTTAGACAGCGTTCCAGGTTTTCTCTAATACCTAATAAAAATTAGTATAATACTGTGTTATACTGGTATTATATATCTACAGTACTATACATATCTTACATATAAATTATTAGTACTGGATGCCTTGTGAAACAAAAATTCCCCACCCTGGTTTTGGTCCTTGACCCCCCTTATATAAGGGGCATACTATATATATAAAGTATCTGAAACGCTGTCTAAATCTCAATGAACAGAAAATTTACTTTGGATATTTCTGATAATAATAAATTTTAATTATTGATGAAATCAAGAATTATATTGAATAAAAAACCCAAATAAATTTTGTTGATATTGAATTTATAATTTAAAATCACTTTTATGGGCAACAAAACTAAATCTTTAAACATGATAAAATCTAGATGTTTACAGGTTAGCATTTATTTGCATAAGAATTTATCCTCACAAGTTTCAAATAACAAGGATGTTAGAGAAAGACAAGATATGAATTCTCAGATTTCTCTGGAGCACAACTTATAAGGCAATGATTTATTTATCCATTGCTGAGACTTTAAACTACATTTTAATTATAGCATTTTGATAAAACTCAAGATTTAAATTAGTTTTTTTAATAGAATGAATTTAAAGGAAGCATAGGTTGAATTTCATAATAGAGAAAAAAGTGAAAAAATAAAATCCAATGTAAGGCAGAATTAAAATTATTGAAAGCAAAAACGAGATATAGCATTGAGGTACTGTATGATACAGTATGAGGAGTATGAGTAGGATAAAAGCAAAATAGAACAAAACATTATTGAGTACAACACTTGCAATAATAAATATTGATATTTAAGTTGAAGCAATAATATGAAAGTTAAAGTTAAAGTAAATCTAAAAAAGTAATGCTTTTTAATGAGATGCTTAGTATAAAAGGGTTAAAGTTAGCGAGAAATGCACACAAAATCAGCTAACATTTGATTCAAATCTTATCAAACTAATGATAGGAATGGTATATGCATTCTTAGTCAAACTAAAATCACATCATCGCAAGTATGCAAATAAAGTGCGGAGTAATTTAAAAGAATTTGTTGACATAGGGAGCAATCAACTGCACTGAATTACATGGAAAGTACATGTTAACGGTTACAGACCAATGAATTGAATTGAATCGCTAATAGAATGTAAAAAGAATGGACAAAATTATAAGACTATGCTTACTATGTAGAGTACGGGTCAATGCTTAGGCATAAATAACAGGATTGTCTCATACTAAAGAATGCAATTGATTACTTTTAGGACCTTTTGTCTTGAGGCCAACTTTCAATTTAAATTCAATAAGTTTTAAATGACTTCACCCTCTAACTGATGTTAACAAAGAATTTGGTACAAAAATATTGATTCTTTATATCATTGTTGAGCTTTTATTCCCATATTATGTCACTTACTCTACAGCAGACAGAATATCAGGTAAGAATTGAATGAATGGCTGTAAAACACTGAATCCCTGAACCCCTCCCATTAAATTGCTTGACGATCTCAATAATAAGTTTCTATGACTACCACACGAACCTATTCTTTGTCAGTAAGATATTTGTTATATTCTATTAGTTTAGTGCGAACTTAACTTATAAACTATCAAAGATTTATCACAACATTTTAAATTCTCTTTTAGATCAGAGCAAACATTGAGATTAAATTCCATTTATAGTGAATACACATTATTATCATTTAAATAAATAATTATAAAAAATATTTGTATTTAACATTAATTATTGGTTTGTTTGCATTTAATTGAATAGTTTATGTACTCATGTAATGGTTTTCATGAATACAATACATGAGAAGAATTATTTCAATAATAATTGAGTTCTTTTTTCAATTCCTTTCAAACTGGATATTATCGAAACAATCCTTAATTCCTCAAATCCATTATTTTTTAAAGTATATCATATAATAGATCTATGGATTGAGACAAATACTTGTTTTTTCAATCTGTTCAAAAGTAAAGAAATTTAAGAAAGCACTCAAATTAAATAAACCGATTGAGTTCACAATCATGTGAGCTATTCATTGGACACAACAATATATGATGATAACGAAAACACAATAACTAAATCCTACAAGTAATAGAAAATAACATATACAAGATCTACCATTTTTACAAGTAAGTCATCTTCAATGCAATCAGTAGTCATTCATTGAAAAAATAGGCCTAACCTACAAGTTATATAAGAGAGACATCAATCTTCTTAATTGAGAATTTCTGAATGTTATTGATTAAAGCGAACTATTAATGATATATAGAGTTAAACTTGCTTTCTAGTTGTTAATAAGAACAGTTGACATATTTACTACTTTAGGTAAAGTACTGTATAAGTAATGGACATTATGAACATCGGATTCAAATCAATATCTAAATAGAGTTGAGATTCTCTCAAAATCTATCACATTTACTAAATAATTAAAAACTTTTATTAAGTTATTCATAAGTAATAATATACCAGTACTGATATAACATCTACAAAATTTTGTTCATTAATTGAGGCAAACATAACATTTTGCTCAAATTCTTTCTCTTCATGTTGACTAATGAATTAAAATCATAACTTTTAGTGCAAATATAATTCTGAAGAAATAATTAAATTTTAATTTAGTACTGAATGCTATTCAGATAAAAAGATTCGATTGATAAAAAAAACTAAACTCCATTCATAATTATAATTAATTGATTAAAATAAAGTTAAATAAAATTCAATTTTATTTGTTAACTCAATTTTGTTTTTTCGACCAATTATTTTTTCATATTGAAAATTAAATTCGTTTTTATCATAAAATTAAGTTAAATAAAAGGTTCTGTTGAACAGCTGTTGAGAACTAAATAATTTTGATCCAGAATTTAAAGTACACAATACGTTCGCTATTTTTAACATCATTGTAGAATATTTGTAACTAAGATATAATAGTATGAGAGTATATACAGGTATTTGAAAAGATGAAGTATTAGAGAATCAATCAATAAGAATTCAGGAGATAAGGAAAATGCTTTTGTGAACTACGCAAACATTGAATCAGAAAATATACTTTAAAAAAAGTATAAGAACAAAAGCACAAGTTTTTAGATCTAATTTTTTTAAAAATGTTTTGTCACTCAAGCTGTGAGTCAAGCTTGAAATTAAACAAAATCAATGTTTTAGTTTTTATGTAAACATATTTTCATAAGATTTTAGACAATATTCGTTTTTAGCACTGGTGTCGCTATGAGTGTAAATAATAATAGATTACATACTTATAAACAAAAAAGCGAATTGTGTCTAAAGACTTATGAAAATAAGTTTACTTTTCTATGAAAATAAGAATTTTACTGTCAACATATTTTTAATAATGATGCATAAAATCACATCTTTGTCCACTGTTACATAGAATAGAGCCACAAATTATCAGCAGAGTATTATAGCCTAATCATCCTTTACATTCTAATATTTAACTTTCTCATTGTTAAGTTTCAATTTAATGAAGAGTTGCTATGGAGACCACATCTTGATTAACATAAAGTTTCAATGTATTGTCACAATATATGCAATTAATATGGACTTTATCGTGAACTTAAAAAATTCATTGGACAACTAATTAGGGCTTTTTGGCTGGACTTTTAAGATAAAGTTACATTTACTATAAAATTTTTCTTATGTATTAATATTTTTATATCATATCGAATTTATATTAAAATATACTGAGATAAAAATTAATTTCAACAAATTTTTGGTGTTTTATAAGATTAGTTATTCGTTATTATCTTCAACTCAACTAATATACTCATATTTTTTTAAAGCAAGTATTTTTATGCATCTCAATAAAGCAAAAGTCTCAGGTTATTAATAATTATGTTATGCAAATAAAAAAATATTCTAAAGAAGAACAAAACTTTTATTTTATTTTGAAAACTCTAAAAACCTTTGTCTAATACAGAATGTGTTTCCTAGACTTCGTATACTTGATTTAAAATTATAGATTAAATCATTACTTTTCAGTTGATTCCTAAGAATCCTTGTAAAGATTTGTAGGATTGATAAAAATGAATTACATTTATTCTCAAATACATTGATAGACATCAAAATGTTTATTTAAATGAATTGAAATTATAATATTTCTCAATTCACATGAGAAACAAACTACAACTTGAAATTTGTTTCACGAATTAGCACTTAAATAATGAGTAAAATATAAAATTCTGAAAATATTTATTTACTTCAATGATAGCAGTTATATTTTATAGAAATAAAGTCCTATAAGAACATAGATTTGGATAAATATTTTTTAAAAATTTAATTAAATTAATACTTTTAAGAGTTAAGTTTTGGATTTTGTCGTAAAACATCCAAATTATAAAATTAAATATAAGAATTTGATTTTTGTTCTGATTTTAAAATACTTTCCAATAATCAACAAAGGTATGATAAAATTTAAAATAACACCCCAACACAGGGCCCACATTCACAAACAAAATTTAATAAATAGAGTATTTTAAAATATATAGTAATACATGAAAATTTTAATGTAGTAATAATGATATAATTATACAATACATACAGTCGTTAAAAATGTATGACTCCCAAGGGTTTTGGAGGTTTCACCCCCTAAACATTAATAAATTTTAAGAAATTTTTTTGAGTGTACCATTGTTTGGAACGGAACTTTTGACCTGAGGATGTGATCCGCCGCTAAACAGTTTATCAATAAATTTCTCAGAAAAACTGGGGATAATTTTTAAAATTCGTATTAATCGAACGACAGAACCAATAAAATCATTAGACAAGTATATTTTTGTTTGACCAAAAATGTCTTAAGTAAGGCAGCGCATCAAACTTGAAAATTACAAAAATTGAATTAAGTGTAGCCTACCATTCACTCATTATGATCAGATTATGATGGCTAGAGACCGGTGTCAAATGAAGCATTTCTAATGTCCTTTACAAATATTATATCATATCTTATCTGACATTTTTGCCTTAATTATTAAATAATTTTTCTCCATTGAAAAATTTTAATTATTGAAATTACAGTATAATTGAATTAATGGTTGAATTTATAATAGCAAATTATTTTTAACTGAATAAGACAAAAACGATACATGTCAGCTAAGGCCTGACAAAATATTTGTAAATGACATTAGAAATATTTCATTTTGACACCGGTCTCAAGCCATTATATTCACAACATATAAATATTAGTGCTTTTAGTAATCAAAGAAATTTTTATCCAAAATCTTAAGATATATTTTTTTCATTCAGTTATTTATGATCTTAAAAAAGATTTAATTTTTTATATTTTTCGTTTAAATAATAAACTGAAAATTTATGATATCAGTGGCAAATTATTTTGGCGCAAACTTGAGTTTTAAAATATATTCATGAAAAGATTGAATAATTTTGATACAAACAGTGAAAATAACAAATGATTGAACATTTTATTGATTGTTATGATATGATATATCAGTAAGAAAATTATGTTAATTTATCGCTTTTTAAGAATTGAACATAATATTAATCTTTAGAAATCATTGTGTATCACAAGATTTAACGCTCAGAAAAATTGATTATTGAAAATTTTGATGATTGTTACAGTTTGTAGAATGAGAAAGCAATCAACTCAAAGACTTCCTACAATTCCATTGAGAATTAAAAGAAGAGAAAATGACTCGATTCTGTTCGAATGACGAAATAAAAGTTCGCTAAATGTCGAACTATAAGATTCGGCAGCAATTTTCTATTAAATGAAAACCAACTTTTAGTGTATTTTTTCATCATTTGAAGAAATGATCAAATACTAAATCCATACGATCTTATAATATTCTTTTTGAGAAGGAATCCAATATAAAGAATATCTCTATAAATAATTTGAGACTTTAGTTTCTTAATTACACTCAAGTTATCAATGTTTTAAACATTTTCTATTAGTAGTATAATTATTAGTATAATTACATGAATATATTTAAATAAAATTCTCATATTATATACGATAAAAATTTATAAAACTTGAGTCTGGTTTTATTCAAATAATTTTTCAATATCTTAAAAACTAAAATATTTAGAAATGAGATCACAGAACTCAAATCTGATTTGAGAACTATTGACGTAATGTTAAGCAGCACTAAAGTCAATATTAATATCAATTTGGCAATAGATAAACTCAAAACTATATCAAATTCATATTCAAATACAGTATATATATATTTGAATTTTATGAAATACAAAAATATTGCTCAAGGAAACGACTTTTTTGAGAGAACTAAATACTTATTTGATCTGCTTTTCATTGAAGATAAGTTGCGTAACTGTAAGAGTACTTAAAATGCATGTGACATAATATAATTTTCAATACTAATCTCATGTGATAATCAACTATTTCTACTTTGATGTTAATCTTTGTTGACTCGAAAAAATTACTGTATATGTTAACTAACACTTTAATAACTAGCATCAGACTAGCATAGCCTCATAAAAATACTTACTTAGTTTGTTTAAATGAAATAGCTAAACGCAATATCAACATAAATCTAATTTGAGAGCAAATTTTCTGAGTTTCAAAATTTTTGTGATAAAATTACTGAATTATTTAAATAGAAATAATTTTAAAATCAGGGATTAAAGAATTAATTGCAGTTTAGGCCTACAAATATTGATTATATATAAGTTTATATTTTACTAATGAAATTAGCATTCAAATAGTGATCTAAAATTTCTAGAAATTATATTTTTGACGAGAAAATGTTCAAAAATGTTTCTCGAGAAACTTTCTACCAATTTGTTGAGCTGAAATTCACTCAAATTTATTCAAATTTACTATTTTTTTATTTAATTGGAATAAAGAATAACGAAAAATATAAGAAATAATTTCTTACTTTATATATTAGATTATAGTTAGATAATTAAGTTTAGATAAAAGAGTATTGTTTAGCAATTAACGTTTTAGGAAACATGGTTTATACCGGTATAGAGAAGAATACAATAATCAAAAAGTCACATAAAAGTAAGCTTTAGAGAAATAAGTCTTTGGAGAAACAATGCAACAGTTATTATCGCCATGGGATGAAACAACGTCCCGACAGGTTTAGGAGAGCATTAAGAACGCCGCTTAAAAGCTTAAGTAAACAGACCGACCATAGATTATGGTGACGTGACCCAAACTCTAGTCATGCAATGTTTAATCTACACGAGACTTGGATTTATTAATGATTTTTTCATTCCGTGTAATTTCTTATATATTTCTCTTCAGTGAGAATAAAATATTAGGCAAAAAAACTGCGAAAAATAAGAAATGCTCTGTTGAACGATAGCAAGTAAATGTAGAAAAATTTTTGTTAAAAAGAATAAGTATTTTCTCACAACGCTCACAATAAATATAATAAACAAAATTTGTTATAACGATATAAGGTATATGCAAAGTAGGGTATATCTGGGGTATATGAACACAGTGTTCGTTTGAAAATAAAGCAAATAAGTTCAATATTAATGATATACGAATAAATTATGAAATGCTTTATTTTAGATATAACTTGTATAATATTATATAAATTGAACAAATACACCAGTATTTCTAGAATATGTATTAATTCAGGTATAGAACAGCAAAAACCGGCAAAAGCGGATTTGTTAATATTTAAAGTAAAATGTAGTCTTTTGCGAATATAAGCATAAACGGAAAGCAGGTTTGCTAGGATTAGAAGTCAGAACCTTACGCTCTTATAACTTTAGTGAGTAGGTTACAGTAACTCAAACAGTAGAGTTGACTCACTTATTATAGCATTTGGCAAAAAGGGATAACAATGTGTGTTCCCTCGTTTCCTGGGTTTCGTATAATCTCCATGAAAATGATTAGCTTGTGAAGCATCGCAACGCAAATCTTGCCCTTTTATTATTGGTACTAATTATAAATAATTTGTATTGAAATCTCATTTTAGATAAAGCAATATTTATGGCTTTGACCACAAAATGTTTAATTGCATAAGATTTTACGCATCTCTTACTCTGCCAAAGCAAATGTTAGTTAAATTCGTATTCTTTGTCGAATGCATTAGAGTATGTTTCTTATCATCAGTAGAGTATAAGTCGAGTAAAAATATGTGACGTACTTTAACTAAATTTTTACTTTTCAAAGTCTATGTTTACGCTGCGGTACAGTTACCCAAACAAAGTTTTGTAAAATCACGGAAAATTCAATGATGGGTATGTATCAAATTAAGGGAAGAGACAATAATTGTTAAGTCACTGAAAATGTCATTTTATTCAAACTGATAACAGAACTTACATTAAGTTAAATAAAGAAATTAGTTCTAAAAATCCTTATCTCTCCGCATCTTTTTCTGAATGATAATAACATATCTTTGTTTGAGTGATTGTATATTGATTAGCGCCAAAAGTTTACTTTGAAGAGCTCAGAGCTCAGATACTTTTATTAATAGCAAATGCTGTATAAAGCCATAGTCACTCATACCTTGTCACCAATTCCAGACTCTTCAACTTTAAAGCCACTTCGAGACTTCACTTGTTCAGACATATCCTCTGCAAAAATATAGAGAAGTAAAGATAATTAGCATCAATTTAATGACTTATAATTACATTAGAATCCTTATTAATCAAAATATCACTAATTATGAAGTGCAGCGCTTCTCAACTTATGCTACTGTAGTACTAAACTCTCGCTATCTTTCACTTGAAAAGAGATGCTTTATTGGGCCTCAACTATGAAAAGATAAATATCTACTTTATAATGCAATTATCATCTCATAAATAATTTTGATATAATTATTTTAATTTTAATTAGACTCTTGTTAAGTGTTAAAATTGTTTGAAATATCATTGTCAACATTTTATTTAATAAGACCATAGCTTTGATGCAACAAAAAAGTAAATTAAAATTTTCATATTTCAACTCAAATCTGATGTCATTAATGTGTACAACAGTTTTTCATTAAATCATTTTAAATGAAAGTTAGCTAATAATGAATGGAATTTTGAAATAACAAATTTATCAAGAATTCTATGCAATTAACGACTTTTACTGTATTTAAGTGTCATTCAAAATTGGTGTAAAGAATAACCGACAGAGTTAAGTGTTCTCCATCAGGTCCTGTCACTTGATTAGCTCAAAAAGAAATTTCGATGAAGTTCATAACTTTGTTCGAGACAGTTAGCGATAATTTGGGCTTC